>JAVSCE010015610.1:0-117869 GCA_032199065.1 Smutsia gigantea | reverse complement strand
TGACATCCAAAATATGTAAAGAACTCATGCACCTTAACAAACAGAAAGCAAATAATCCAATTAAGAAATGGGCAGAGGACATGAATAGACACTTCTACAAAGAAGAAATTCAGATCAACAGGCACATGAAAAGATGCTCCACATCGCTAATCATCAGAGAAATGCAGATTAAAACCACAATGAGATATCACCACACACCAGTGAGGATGGCCAACATCCAAAACACAAACAACAACAAATGTTGGCGAGGATGTGGAGAAAAGGGAACCCTCCTACACTGCTGGTGGGACTGCAAATTAGTTCAACCATTGTGGAAAGCAGTATGGAGGTTCCTCAAAAAACTCAAAATAGAAATACCATTTGACCCAGGAATTCCACTCCTAGGAATTTACCCTAAGAATGCAGCAGCCCAATGTGAAAAGGACAGATGCACCCCTATGTTTATTGCAGCACTATTTACAATAGCCAAGAAATGGAAGCAACCTAAGTGTCCATCAGTAGATGAATGGATAAAGAAGACGTGGTACATATACACAATGGAATATTATTCAGCCATAAGAAGAAAACAAATCCTACCATTTGCAACAACATGGATGGAGCTAGAGGGTATTATGCTCAGTGAAATAAGCCAAGCCGAAAAAGACAAGTATCAAATGATTTCACTCATATGTGGAGTATAAGAACAAAGAAAAAAACTGAAGGAACAAAACAGCAGCAGACTCACAGAACCCAAGAACGGACTAATAGTTACCAAAGGGAAAGAGACTGGGGAAGATGGGTGGGAAGGGAGGGATAAGAGGGAAAAAGGGGCATTACGATTAGCAGATGTAATGTTGGGGGGGCATGGGGTGGGCCGTAGAACTCAGAGAAGACAAGTATTGATTCTATAGCATCTCACTACGCTGATGGACAGTGACTGTAATGGGGTTGGTGGGGGGCACCTGATGAAGGGGTAGTTTTATAACCATAATATTGCACATGTAATTGTAGATTAATGATACCAAAATAAATTATAAAAAAAAATAATTGCCCTGTGAGCCAGTGGTTCCAGTCTGAGGCATATACCCAGAAGGACCGAAAACAGGTGTCCACACCAAAACTTGTACTTGAATGTTTATTCCAGCATTAATCACAATAGCCAAAAGGTGGAAGTGACCTGATGTCTACCAACAGACAAACAAACAAAATGTGATATAGCCATACAATGGAATATTATTTAGCCATAAAAAGGAGTGAAGTAGTGACAGGGGCTACAACATGGATGACCTTGAGAACACTAGGTAAGTGAAAGGAGCCAGTCAGAAAAGGCCATATATGGTATAATTCCATTTACATGAAAAGTCCAGAGTAGGTAAATCCATAGAGACAGGAAGCTGATTGGAGGCTGGAGACAGGGGTGGAGGGATATGCCTTGACTGCCTAATGGGTATGAAGTTTCCATTTGGGGTGATGAAGAAGTTCTGAAACCAGTTAGTGGTAATGGTCACACAACGCTGTGAATGCATATAATGTCATCAAAGTGTAAACTTTAAAATGGTAAATTTTATGTTATGTGTATTTTACCACAGTAATAATAATAGTAAAAGAATTACCCAAGAGTTTATTAAAAGTGCAGCTTTCCAGATCTCTTCTCTGGAGATTATGATTGCACAGGTCTGGGGAATCCTAGGGACCTGCCATTAAAAAAGAAGAAAGAAGCAAAGAATGGAAGCGGGGAGACCAGGCAGAAAGTGGGGGGGCCAGACTAAGATGCTGACAATAGAGGTTAGAAGGCATGCAACATATTTTGGAGGTAGAGGCAAGAAAACAAGAGGTTTGAACGTAGGGTAAGGTAAAAGGAAGATTAAGATGGTTCCCAGGTTTTTGGCCTGAGAGTCTGGTTGGAGAATGGTGACATCTACAGAGCTCAGAGATTCTGCGGGAGCAGTAGGTTTGGGAAAATGAAGAGTTTTGTGCTACTTAAGTAAAGTAACACCTTTTCTTGGAGGGGTGCCTGTCGCAGAGACTGCTCAACGCCTATTACAGCCATCCATTATTGCTTTTTTTTAATAATAGCTGATTTTATTTGGGAGTGGCAAAATGCACAGCTAAATGTCTGTTTGAGCTGTAAACGGGTCTTTAAAGCTCTATAAAGGGGAATGATGCAGCTGGGAGGGCATCCCCCTCATCTCTTCCTCTTCTGTCTGCTTAGGATGTGAACTCCAAAGCCGTAACGTGAACAAGAACAGCCTTGACCTCTGAAGTTTGAAGTTATGTGCTAAGAATCAGAGAAGGAACCTGAATCCCAAATAGCTTTGTAGGGCTGCCATACCAGTTCTAGCCTTTTACAACAGAGAACATACCCTAAATGGTTTACACCATGGCAATTGGATCTCTGTTACCAGTAGCTGAGTACAATTCCTGCCTGATACTGTGCCAATCTAGGAAAATATATTTCCCTATAATGTCCAGCTTTTACACCTTAATCCCCACCCTCCTCCAAGAAGCATATTGAAGCTGCCCAGCAAGAGTTTATTCATAGTATGTAAATCCAATGCATTAAGAAATATTTTCTGAGCCTGCTTTTGGCCCAATTTTCGCTAACCAACATGTGTCAGCAATAGAAACCAATTCGTATTTTTTTCTTTTTATTTATTTATTTATTATTTTTTAATATAATTTATTTTATTATCATTAATTTACAATTACATGTGCAATATTACGATTATTAAACTACCCCTTCATCAGGTCCCCCCCACCAACCCCATTACAGTCACTGTCCATCAGCGTAGTGAGATGCTATAGAATCACTACTTGTCTTCTCTGAGTTGTACTGCCCTCCCCGTGCCCCCCCAACATTACATCTGCTAATCGTAATGCCCCTTTTTCCCTCTTATCCCTCCCTTCCCGCCCATTTTCCCCAGTCCCTTTCCCTTTGGTAACTATTAGTCCGTTCTTGGGTTCTGTGAGTCTGCTGCTGTTTTGTTCCTTCAGTTTTTTTCTTTGTTCTTATACTCCACATATGAGTGAAATCATTTGATACTTGTCTTTTTCGGCTTGGCTTATTTCACTGAGCATAATACCCTCTAGCTCCATCCATGTTGTTGCAAATGGTAGGATTTGTTTTCTTCTTATGGCTGAATAATATTCCATTGTGTATATGTACCACATCTTCTTTATCCATTCATCTACTGATGGATACTTAGGTTGCTTCCATTTCTTGGCTATTGTAAATAGTGCTGCAATAAACATAGGGGTGCATCTGTCCTTTTCAAATTGGGCTGCTGCATTCTTAGGGTAAATTCCTAGGAGTGGAATTCCTGGGTCAAATGGTATTTCTATTTTGAGTTTTTTGAGGAACCTCCATACTGCTTTCCACAATGGTTGAACTAATTTGCAGTCCCACCAGCAGTGTAGGAGGGTTCCCTTTTCTCCACATCCTCGCCAACATTTGTTGTTGTTTGTGTTTTGGATGTTGGCCATCCTCACTGGTGTGAGGTGATATCTCATTGTGGTTTTAATCTGCATTTCTCTGATGATTAGCGATGTGGAGCATCTTTTCATGTGCCTGTTGGCCATCTGAATTTCTTCTTTAGAGAAGTGTCTATTCATGTCCTCTGCCCATTTCTTAATTGGATTATTTGCTTTCTGTTTGTTAAGGTGCATGAGTTCTTTATATATTTTGGATGTCAACCCTTTATCAGATACGTTTTTTATGTATATATTCTCCCATACTGTAGGATGTCTTTTTGTTCTACTGATGGTGTCCTTTGCTGTACAGAAGCTTTGCAGTTTGATATAGTCCCACTTGTTCATTTTTGCTTTTGTTTCCCTTGCCCGGGGAGATATGTTCATGAAGAAGTTGCTCATGTTTATGTCCAAGAGATTTTTGCCTATGTTTTTTTCTAAGATTTTTATGGTTTCATGACTTACATTCAAGTCTTTGATCCACGTTGAGTTTACCTTTGTGTATGGGGCTAGACAGTAGTCCAGTTTCATTCTCTTACCCAATTCGTATTTTTAATGGTTGTTTTTGTGCAGTCTCCTAAATTTTGATGTCCAAGCATCATGCCTTGGACATTAGTTAAAGGTGATAAATCAGAGAGGTTTGTAGTTCTCTGGGTGCCAAGGATGGAGATGGTTTCTGTCCCCCAGTTGAGAGCATAAATCCTTCAGTGCCGGTGGAAACACTGTTGAGTTTTCTAGATACATTCCTTACACCCATAACAGAGAGTCAGTCTGGCAGGGACTGGACATTGAGTTATTATTTTTTCTGAAGCTCTAAAAATGGCCATTAAAAAAATTACAAGCAATACATGTAGATACTTTTATGGAGAACACCCAAGAAACTGTCACTACTGGGTGCTTCTGAGCAGTGCGAATGGAGGTCAGGGCAGGGAAGCGAGACTTTTGCTTTCTAGATTACACCTTAAAAAAATTTTCTCTGTCGCCATGAGTTTCAGAATGTGGGGTTAAGAGTGACAGTTCTGGAGCCCTGACTGTGATGTTTCAAATCCTGTTTTACCACATTAGCTTAGTGTCCCTGGGAAATTTTATTTCCTTTATTTATCAAACATGTATGCTGCAATTAATAGGTGCTGGTCACTGCTCTGAGCACTTTAAAAAGAGTAACTCATTTAAGTCTCAGAATAACCCCATGGGATTGTTAGTCTACACAGTGGGACCTTGATAAAAACCCTTGGCAAGGTTTAGGGATAGGAACTATTATCAGCTCCATTTCATGGATGAGGAAACGAAGGGGCATGGACAAATTAATTACCTTGCCCCAAGAATACGTAGCTAGCAAAAATGGTTGGGGTGGATTCCAACCCAGCGTTCTGGTACCAGAGCCCTTGGGTGTAAGGATGATGCTATGCTACTGTGCCCAGCTGCGGGATCTGTGTGTGCCTCGCTTCCTTTAAAACGAGAATAACAACAACAGTGACATCAACCGTAATAATATCTCATAGGGTTGTTATAAAGATTAAATGAACTAATTAATGTAAAGAGGTTAGGATGGTGCCTAACACATTGTCAGCACTCAATAGATGCTAGTCATCATCATTATTATTTGATAGAATTTGAAAAGCTAGATGTCAGTGGTTTTGCCATTTAGGGTGGAGACTCAGTTTGGGCTGATTCCTTTTCTGGGAAGGGGCATCTAGACGAGCTCTTTTACTTTTGTGGGTACAAGGTAAGGATACATCCAGCGTTTGTAAGACACCCTCCTGCTCTGTCTCCAAGGCTGGGGAAATAAGGGATTACTGGCCTGGCGGGAGAGGGGTAAGCCAGTTCCTGGCAGGCAGAATTTGAGTCTGCGTTTGGGCATGTGCCCCTCAGCGGACATGGTGTGTCTCATGATTTGAAAGGGTCTGCAAAGACCAGATTGGAGGCCCCAGCAGAAGGTGACATAGTCTCCTGTAGGTCACAAACTGCAGAGGCCCCGTGCAGTAACTAAGGTAGAAGACTGGATTATGAAAGCCCAGGCACATGTCAAGTTCAACACAGAAATCAGCAGTCTCCTGACCTACCTCCACCTGATCCAGCCTAGAGAGACATTTTCTTTAAATTCTTTTAGCCATTTCTTCTCTGATCTACCTCCTTATTTGTAAATCTATATCTATGCCACTATTTCTTATTTTTTTTAATTACAGACATTACTACTATGATCTGTTTCTACTCACAGGACACGTCTGACACCACATAAAGGTTTTTTTTTTCCCCCACACCAACCAACACCAGCTGGCTGTCCTACTCCAATTCAATTCTGACACTGTCTACCTTGAGTTAGTGTCAGATCTCATAAATTAAGGGCTCAGTTCCACAAGACCGCCCCTACTTCAGATGTCAGTCCCAAGTCCCAGGCCTTCCATCCTTCTGACCAACTGGCTATAAATCAGAGGTTCCCACTACCCCCTCCTTGGGTTCTGTAGTTTATTGGAACAGCTCACAGAACTCAGGAAAAGTTTATTTAACTATTCTCAGTTTATTACAAAGAATACAATTCAGAAACAGGGAAGCGGAAGAGATGTGGAGGGCAGGGAATGGGGCAGGGGCATGGCAACTCCAGGTGTGTCCCTTCCCAGCATCCCTATGTGTTCACACAGCTGGAAGCTCTCTCAAACCTGTCGCTGAGGGCTTTTATTGAGGTTCCATTATGTAGGCATAATTGATTCGCTCGTTAGCTTCTCATGATTAACTCAATCCTTAGTGCCTCTTCCTTCCCCAAAGGTCAGGGGGTAGGACTCAGAGTTCCAGCCCTTGAATCGCATGCTTGGTTCCTCTGGCAAATAGCCCCAATCATGAAGCTATCTAAGGGCCCAGCAAGAGTCACCTTATTTGCATAAACTCAGATCTGAATGGAAGGGTTTCCTATGAATAACAAAAGATGCTCCCCTTCTGCCCCCTCACTTAGGAAATTCCAAGGGTTTTAGAAGCTCTGTGCTAGGAACTGGGGATGAAGACCAGGATATATTTCTTCTTATATCACAATATCACAACATTGTTTACTGACTTCTTAATATGAAGGGTGAGGATTTAACTCTTTCACCCACCTCCTTCCCATTTCCTTTCTCATCTTTAACCTGATCACATTACAAGGTTCGGTGAAATCAGTATTTAGTGCTTACACACTATTAGGATGCTGTAAATACTATGTAAGCCGAGCAAGCTAGGTTGTATACTTCTTGTGTAGATTTTTATTTTCCCTGGAGGGAAAAATTCCTTTATTTCCCTTTATTAGTTTTCTACACACTCATCACTAGTTCTGCCTGAACCAACCAAGCCTTCTACATAAAACTGTCACATTCAAGCACAACAGGTAATTTATCACTCATCTTCTGCACCTCCCAAGACCCGCAGCGACTGTATTTTCCAAAACTGGCCATGGCAGTATTTCCCCTCCCACATGCTCTTCCAGAACCTTGTCACTCTACATCAAAGTCAGAATCTATTCCCCTTCCCCGGAACCTGGGAGGGACTTTGTGACTGCTTTGACAAATAGATTGTGGTAGAAGTGACACAGTGTGATTTTTGAGGCTGGGGTATAATAGATGGCCTGTCTTCTGTTCGACTGTCTCTCTTAGGGTTCTTATCCTTAGAATCCAGTCACGGCTGAGAAAGCCCAGACTACGCCGTACGGACGGAGGCATAGTGAGGAACTGAGGCCCCCCGCACTGACAACCAGCATCAGCTACCAGATAAATCAACAACCTTTCAGATGATTCCGGCCCCCAGCCTTTGAGTCCTCTAGCTGAGGCCTAGACTTTGGGTAGCAAAGGCATGTCATCCCCTCTGTGCCCTGTCTGAATTCTTGACCCATTAAACCATGAGTCTAATAAGTGGTTATTTTTCACCACTTAGTTTTGCTACGCTTCCCCTGTAACTGGAACACCTCTGTGATAGCCAGCCCCATGACATTCACTTTGTGTGGCCCTTTCCCACATGATAGCAGGGTTGGCCTCCAGGAGCGAGGTTTTGTTAGTTCCAAGATTAGATTAAAAGAGAGATTGTGGCTTCTGTCCTAGTCTCTGTCTCCATTTCTGTCTAACCATTTGCTCCCAGGGAAGCCACTGCCATGTGGTGAGCAGCCATATGGAGAGGCCCACCTGGCAAGTAACTGAGGGCTCTTGCCAGCACCATGTGAATGAGCAGAGCCTTCGTGCTTGTCGAGCTTTCAGAGGACTGCAACCTGGGCTTGATGACAACGTCATGAAAGACTCTTTAACCAGTAGCCGGTCCCAGATTTTTGACCCTTAGAAACTGTGTGAGATTATAAGTGTTTCTTGTATTAAGGTGCTATGTGTCATGGTAATTTGTTACACAGCAATAGCTAACTGACACAACCTCCCGCCTGGGAGGCCTCCAGTCTTCTTGCGTCAGCCGGAACAGGCTCTCCCTAGGCCTGCCGCATGCTGTAGATTTTCTTCCACCCTCAGAATTATCTTCCCTCATTTCTGGTTCCACTGTTTCCTGAACTGCTGCTTTTCTCTTTATTTTGAAATTTCTCATTTTCGTCAGACACACTGTCTAACAGAATCCTAAGAAAGAGTACACTGGTGAAAAGTATTTTGAGCTTATGTGACTGATGTCTTTATTCTGTCCTTATACTTGATTATAAGATATTGGAGTGTCAAATTTTAGGTTCAAAATATTTTTTCACTCAAGATTTTGAAAGCATTACTTCATTTCCTTCCTAACTTCCCATGTTGCTTCTGAAAAGTGTGAGTCTTCTCATGTGGCTGTTTTTTTGGTCTTTGTTTTCCTTTTCCGAAAACTTTTAGGAAGTATTATAGGTAGTGGTTAAGCATGCAGATTCTAGAACCAGACTACCTGGGTTCAAATCTTAATTCTAACAATTATTGGTTGTGCAACTCTGGGAAATTTGTTTATCCTCTCTGGACCTCAGTTTCCTCATCTGTAAAGTGTGGAAAGTACTTAGCTCAGAGATTTGTTGTAATGCTGCCTACACCCTTTGACAGACATAGCTCTTTCTCAGATGGGCCATTGCCATAGACCATTTCTGGACCTTTTTTTTTTTTTTTCCAGAGTGGACTTTTTATTTCAAGTTACCACATGTACAAGTCAGGGGAAAGAAACCCAAGTCTGTCTGTCTTCTTGGCTGGGACCCACTTGGATTTCCATACATGGTTCACACCACCACAAACCCCCACTGGTTAATGTCACAAGGGTTCTGAATGTTGGAATATAAGGAAAGAGTAACAGTGGAAAAGTGTTGGGGTCTGTTTCTTAAGGGGGGACAAAGAAAGATGAGTTCCCTTCCTCAAGAACCCTGGGGGGCAGCTGGTCTGGTCATGTGGCATTTACTGGTGTTATTTCTATTCTGACTCTGCACACTTGTGACTGGAAGGAGCTTGGTTAAAAGCTGGAAGTGTATTTTGCTCTGGCTTAGGGTCTTGCCCTCTTCCAAGAGACCAACAAGTCTGTGCTTATGTCTGTGCGCTCCCAGATGACCAGCAAGACTGTGCCAGTGTCTGTCCAGCAACCATGGGCCAAAGCCCTGGCCCTGGTGAGGCCTTTCCCAGGGCCCAAGGATTCTGCTCTGTGCTTGCCAACTTCTCTTCAGTGGAAAGGCAGGATGGGGCCTTCCCAAGAGGCCTGAAGGAGTGCCCACTCTTGGCAGCAAGTCCAGGTAGTTGCTGGCTTCCAGCTATCTGCTTCACGTGCTTCACCAGGCCTGGTACTTGGCTGGGAGGCCCTGGGGTCTGCTCCACCCCTGCAGGTGCTCTTCCTGAGGCCTGAGTTGCTGGCTCAGATAAAAAAGCCTTGGCAGAGGGTTGAGAAAGAAGTCTGGCCTGGGTCTAGAACAAAAGTAAGTAAGCTTTATTTTTATTTTTTGTAAGTAAGCTTTATTTATGAAGGAACTGTTAGTAAATACTTTTGGCTTTTGGGGCTAAAAGGTCTCTATCACAACTTCTTAACTTTGCTGTTGGGGTACAAGAGCTGCCATCGATAAAATGTAAATAAATGAGCATTGCTGTGTTCTAATAAAACTTTATTTACACAGTGGCAAGCAGTTTTGGACCACTGACCATCGGTCGCTGACCCCTGATGGAGACGACACTATCCCTTCCCTTCTGTGCTCATTCTGTTAGACCCCTCTCAGAGGTCGAGAGATGCCCTCTAGTGGGAGCATCTCAGACTAGAAAGTCACTACATTATAACCTCTCCACAATGCTGTAAGTGGGTCCAACAACCCAATTATATAAAATGCAGGATTGTGAACTGCAGTATTAACAAAATGATCTGGGTTAACCTTTTGTGATGATGTGAGCCAATTGGCAATTAAATTATGCCTGAATTTTGCATTATGGTGGGCCACATATTCAGTTTCACTGTCCTTACACCTATGGGGAAAATGCTAAGTCTTTATATTATTTTAACATAAATAAAAACAATGTACGGTGCTTTTATTCATTAATTCTACATCAAGTGGCAGGCTTGGAATGCAAAGATGAAAGTTACACAGCAAAAACTAACTGATACAACCTCAAGTCCTCAAGGATCTGAGTAAGCAAGCAATTTAGAAGCATGTTACCTATGCCACCACAAAGTTCTTTTTGCCAGTCAAGTTAGCAAAGACTGGAAAACAAACAAAAGCTACAATGGGTGCTCCTTAGGACAATGCAAGGGCACGTTGTAGATTTCAGATGTCAGGTAAATTGGATGCAGTTTGGCTGAGTTAACATGTTACCTCCATCCCAGCTCTGTTTTCTGCTTTGCATTCTTTCTTAGACCTGTGTGCCTTGCCTTGGGATTCGGGTGGGTAGGTGAGGAGCAGTTTCTTCCTTATTCCCCATTGCCTCTTGGGGAAGGCTGCCCCATGTGAATTGCCAACAGAGTGTCTTGCAAGCCTCAGCCCTCAGGGGCCAGTGATAACCCAGATATCACCATCCTTGCCTTTCGTCTTGTGTTTTCTGTGCATCTTTACGAGACCATCTGTAGCTGAAGAAGCCTCCTAAACACTCCTAAGAAGGCGTTGCTCCTGCTATTGTTTTTTCCACCAGCTTGACAACCACCCCAGCAGTCACTGGATCAACTTGTCCTTTCCCACACCCTCAGTCTGTCCTCTGTCCTTGCCCCATTGAGTTCCCCCATGTCACCAGTAACCCCCACTGAGTTTCTTTACTTCCATCGTCAGGGGCTACTGGTCCCTTCTTGCAAATTCATTTTGCAAGTATTAATTAACATAGAGCTATTTAATTTTTCTTCATTTAAAATTTCAAATGCCTGAATGCTTTTGGTCACACACAAAAAAAGTATTTCAGAAGGATATAAAGTAAAAAAAGTGAGAGTCTTCCCTTCACTCAACTCACTCTGGTCCGCAGAGGTAATGGCTGGAGTAGTTTTGTGTTCATCCTAACAAATTTATTTTTTCAAAATGCAATTCAGATTAATTGAGGTTTAGTACTAGTAACCTTAAAAATAAAACTGTCAGTTATTTTACTAGAAAAAAATGAGTTTACTTGGGAATAGCAGGGACTTGCAATTCAGGACAAGCAAGGTAGGGCAAATCATAGGCAAGTCCAGAGAACAAAGGGGAGCAATGCTCTTTTATAGGGCAAAGTGGGGAGTTGAGAAGGCTATTATAAACCAAAAGTCCATTGGAGGAAACTGGGAGTTTGAAACATAGTGGCTTCCCATTGGCTGAGTTGTGACAGTCTCTCACTGGCTGGGCTGTTGCTGAGGGCAGAGGAAAACCTTCCTCCTACTGGGGTACAGTACAGTAGCTAAAGCAGTATAAACTTTCAAGGTTCTTCTCTTTCTATTAGGTCAGCAGTTGGTGAGGAGTGGTGGGCATGAGAGCTCCCCCACTCCACTTCAGTGAGGTTTCCCTTTATTAATTTTCACAGTTCAATGTGATCACTTATAGAAAATGGTAGATTAAGGGAATCACAGTTCTGTGAATTGGGCTGATTCCATCTGTATCTTATACAGAAGTAGAAGGGCCTGTCCCTTCTCGTTGGCTGACTCTGCAGCACATGTGGCTCACCAAGATTGGCACTGGAATGAGGTACTTGGCATCTTTGCAGATCAGCAATGACTGGTGGTGCTCTTGCAGGGTCCGGAAGAGCCACTCTGTGGGAGAGAACCAGGTCTGGCTCTATGCATTGGCTAAATTCAGCAGAATTTCTTTGCTTGCCCCCTCTTTTTCAGTGGGTTCCACCTCCAGGACTTTCCCAGTATACTGGCTTCACAGATCAAATGATATTAATTTGATTAAGTTATTATTGTGTGTCAGGCACTGGTTGAAGCACCTTATATATATATACACAATTAGGGCTCAAACATCACTATGCATGAGTCAATATGTATCGGTCAGCTTGTGCTGTGTAACAAACCTCTCCAAAAATGTAGTGTCTTAAAACAACAAACATTATTTCTCATAGTTTTGTGTTATTCCTGTGTTAAGAACAAGACAACAGGTCGCAAAATGGAGTCACTTGTGCTAAGCCCCGCATTATCAAACTGAAACTTAACACTTAATTATAGTTTCAGTTCTCCCATAAGTAAAATCTTAAACCAGTCAATCAGGAATTACCTGGTCAGTACTAGTAGGGTAATTTGCCTGGTAGACACATGCCGTCCCATAAAGGAGAGTGACCTTGCTCTAATGTACACACCTTTGTGTATTTAACTTCCTTGTCCCTGCTCCCTTCTGCCTATAAAAGTTACTTCATTTTTTTATAGCTTTCTGGAGCTGCTTTCTCTCTGCTAGTTGGGGTGCTGCCCAATCCATGAATCATTGAATAAAGCCATAAGATCATTAAAATTTACTTAGTTGAATTTTGTTTTTTAACAGCTGGGAGTTTATTCTGGTATGGACTGGCTTGACTGGAGCTGGATAATGTAGGACAGCTTCATTCACGTGTCCGCTAGGTGGCCTGATGTCAGCTGAGTAATAGCCACATGCCTTTCATCAACCAGCCCACACTTACTCACATGGTGGTGGGAAGGTTCTCCGTGCAAAAGCATGCCTCCAGCCTCTGCTTGCATCACAGTTGCTAGTGTCCCACTGGCCAAAGCAAGTCCTGTGCCTAAAATCAGATTATATATGGAAATGACCTACTCAAGGTATGGCTATGGGTGGGAGAGAAATATGGTTGTCACCTCTTAAACAATCCACTACATTCTCATCACTCACTCCCATTTTACTGATGAGGAAACTGATATTTAGTGAAGTTAAGGAACTTGTTTCAGATCACACAGCTCCTGTGGGGCAGAGCTCAGCCTCAAGTCCAGGTCTGTGGTGGTGAAGTCTGTGTCTCAGGTCCTGCGCTGTTCTTATTGCCTCCTTTCTCAGACTTGACCCATTGTGTCCCCGTGAGCCAGCTCCGAGAGCAGGGAGACAGCTCACTTAACCTGCCTCCCCCAGGGGCCACTCGACTATCTAGCCCCATAGTCTGCCATTGCCTATCTAGCCCAGCCAGGCTCGCAACCTTTGCAGCTCTGAAGGAAATAATCCTCATGAATCTAATAGTTGAGCTATTGCACTGGATTCTGTACTGAGACTAATCTTGGGAGGCCATATTCCATAGAATGCAGGAAGTAGATGGAAAGAATTAAAAGATGGTGGCAAACTGGGCCATTATGCCCCACATAAATGTGTTAGCTCAGCAGGTGATGGTTATCCACCGACTGTGTCTGCTGTAGATTTGACTGTTCAGGAGAAGTGCAGGCAGGGAAAGAGTTATTCTCTGAAGCACATTTTCAGCAATGTGTATTAAGGTAACATGTTGACACCGTGTTAAAGACAACAGGCCCCAAATGGAGTCACTCATGCTAAGCCTGTGTCACCAGACTGAGACTTGACTTAGCTGTGGTTTCGGTGCTCCCAGAAATGGAATCTTAAGCCAGTCAATCAGAAATTGCCTGATCAGGATTAGTTAGGATACATGCCTGACAGACCCATGCCACCCCCTAAAAGGAAAGTAACATTGCAATAACCAATCTGTTTTGTTTTGATTTGCCTAGTATAACATCCTTGTTCCTGATCCCTTCTGCCTGTAAAACCTCTTGCCTTATCTAGCTCTTCAAAGCTCCTTTCTGTCTGCTAGATTGGAGGCTGCTTGATTCATGATTTACTCAGTTGAATTTTGTTTCATATCAATGAATATTGAGACTAATATGAAAGACTGTTAGACTCAGAAGCTGCAAGGTGGTAAGACCTTGAGATTCATAGAGAAGAGGGCAAAGGAGGGCATCTTTTCAGACTACTGGTAAAGACACTGCTCCCACTTATTAGATGGTTAGAACCTGCATCATCTTCTATCTAGTTTTGAGTGCACCATCTTTTTTTAATTTAAGGTCTGCTCCAAAGGAACATTTCTTTGATGACTCTGGGAAAATAGGGTGAGCAGGCAGATTTGGGGTGGGAATTGAAGGGATGAAATTCCCAAACCCCATTTTAGCTTTGCAATCAAGCTGAAACTCTCAGTCTCCCAGGGCTTGCCTTTAAAAGAGGGAAAAAAAGGTTATTTGTAAGAAACAAAGACCTAGATTTGCATTTGAATGTGGTGCCAATCAAGGCCCATTAGCGGGACTATGAGGCGGCACCATTAGCAGGAAGGTAGCTTTGGCAATTGCTCATTAGTTTTGTAGATTCAAATAAGTATTTTAAGGGATGCTGGAGTGTTTGATGAGATCCAGCAGCATCAATGATTCACCGTTTTTCTCCCCAGAGACAGGCAATGTTCTCCAGGAGTAATTATATTTTACTTTCCCCCTCTTTTCTAGTGCACATACGCCTCAAGACTCCTTTGTACTTCCAAGACCTCAGGGTGTCAGAAGGAGAGTAGGAACTTCTAGGTCAGGACAATTACTTACGGGAAAACAGTGATCCCAAGAGGGTAGGAACACAAAAATGGTCATCTCAGGATTTGGGAGACAATCTGTTTATCCACACAGTCCATTTCTTCATTCCAGAGAGGGAATCTTGTTGGCTTGAGGGAAGAATGGGAACACAACGGATGCCAGAAGTTCCCTTGATGAGAATTTCAAAGGAGAGCAGACATCTGCCTGAAGGAGGGGAGAATTAGAGCCAGGTAGTTTTTGGCCAGAAGAAACATGCTGAGAGATTAACAACGTGACAGGGGACATTGTAAAGGGAAGAATCTTAGGTTTAATTCTGCCTTAGGCATTAAGGGAGTTCTTAGGATAATACCTGGCACAGTGCCGGGCAGCTGCGTCTAGGGGGGTCTCTCCCTTCTCACTAGGTGAAGCGCTAGGAGAAACCTCAGCCTGGACAGGGGAAGGTTCTTGACTCTGGATGAGAAAGAATTCTGGAACAGGTCAGACATGTGTAGGTAAGGAAGGAATTCATTAAAGCAAGAGCAGCAGGGAATGGCAGCTGCCCTGCAGGCAGCAGAGAGCAGGAAAGTGCAGAGGGAAAGAGGGAAAGTCCTCGGCCTAGGGCAGATTCTCTCACCAACTCCTGAAGGGTCACCTGGTGTCCTGTGTCCGCTCGGATCGGCACAGCATGGGGACTAATCCCAACAACCCCAGGATTTGGGGGAGCCATGGAGCATAGGATGGAATGAGATTATGTTCTGAGAGTTTCCCAAAGAAAGGAGATTTTCTGGTAGGCTAGTAAGAGCAGATGGCACGGCAGCAGTCCCGACCAGGTCACCCAGGCGACGGAAAGATGCACGTCCAAATCTGAGCTCTTAGAAGCCCCTTCCTACTTATCAGGAGTAAAGCAGAGACAGAGCGAAGACTTGGAAATAACATGAAATAGCAAAGAGAAAGAGACAAAATGCAATAAGTTGAGCAGTGAAAAAGCTTTATTTCAAAGTATGCACTTAAAGAAAGGAAAGTGTGGGCATCCTTAGAGAGGAGGCACACTGAAAAGTTGGGGATCCTGTCTTTTAAGGCTTTCAAGAGTGGGGCAAAGGGCAGGAGGGGTGTTGTTGGGCATAGGCTTGACTTGTGGTCTCAAGGTGCTAATCTCTGGTGAGACACCACGTCTCCTTTCCTTTATTATCAGTCCTCAAGCTGATTCTGCTAAATAAACCCAACACAAGGGACTTGTTCATCCTGTTCTTCTCCAAGGTAGGGGTTACCCTCAAGCAGTGGGGACATATCAGTTAAGACTGCCTGCCCTGCCTTAAGGTAGGCTGCTGGGTTATTGTCTGATTACCAGAGACTATGTTAGGAATCTTACTTCTCAACTTTCTGCTTTTTAAAATGGAATCTTAGCCTTAAGATGGGGTTCCTCCTGTTCTTACTATGCTGTTTATATCTCATCATTTTTCATCATAGGCAGAAAATGTTAATCATGATGCTTGTCCCATGTCCCTGCCCTACCTCAGCACGTAGTAGGGGCTCAAAAGAACAGAGGTTAAAAAACCCAGGTGTTAGAATTAGATGGGCTTAGGTTCAAATTCCAGCTTTCCTACAGATCTTCGTCTTTGCTGATCTCCTGCGTGTCTTGTGTGCATTAATGTCTGAGAACTTCTGAGCTAGACTGTCCTATTTATGATAATTAATGCTGGTCCTCAGGAGATTGTAACTGTGGAGGGAGGAGGGTGACTCCCAAGGTGAGGTCCCTCTTTGTGAGTAGAGTAACAAAAATTTAGTTTTTGCCAGACAGGCATTTCCTTTTCCTTTATTGTAATAGAACTTCCATTGTTTCCCAGCTACCTTCTGTTCTCTGTTAAAAAGTGAGATGGAGTCATCCATGCTAATGGCCCTATGTCAGCAAACGAAGACTTAATACCTAACCTATCTGCAGTTTTGGCCCCCACACCCAGAATGTAAGCTTTAACCAGTCAGCACAGAATTTCCTGGTCAGCACTAGGAAATTTACTGATAGGCCCCTTCTGTTTCCCTTAGGAGGGTGACCTTGCCTAAAACAGTTGATTCTCTGCAAATAATTTCCTTTTATTCTGCTCCCTCTCTACCTCTAAAAACCTGTCCTTTTCTGCAGTTTAATGGAGCATCAGGGTGCTGCCTGATTCATGAGTTACTTAATAAAGCCAATTAGATCTTCAAATTTGCTCAGTTGAATTTTGTTCTTTAATACCTCTGTGTGGTCATGTGCTTCAGGGGAGGCGGTCTCCAATCCTGGGAAAAGGCGCTATTGGTGTAAAGCAAGCACATTTTTCTATCCCCTTGCTTAATGATTGGCTTAGGCACCGGCACATGTGGCAATTCTGGCCAAAGAAGCAGAGTGGACTGTGTCCTGGAGCTTCTGTCAAAGCTTTTCCTCTCTGATCAAAAGCAGACAAAAAGGGAAAAATAACACCTACTGTTTCTGGATACTGTTGAGAGAAAATGCTACCTAGAGCTTGGGCAGCCTTCTTGTGACCATGAGGAGTTGATAGGTTAAGGATGGCAGACTGGAAAAGCAGAAGGAAGCTGGTCTTTACTGTTATAATTGAGCTGCTGAATCAACTGACTGAAGCTGCCTCATTTTATTGGGTGAGATGATAACATTTCCCCAGCATTTAAAGCCAGATGGATTGGTAGGTTTTGTCTCTTCTTTCCAGAAGTTTCTGTAAAAAGAGATAGACATATGCATTCTGGAGGCCTGAGATGGGAGGCACTGAGGAGAGAAAGAAGCTGAAGCCAACTCAGCAAGACTAGGACCTGGAATGTATCTCTAAGGAGAGCTCCTGAGAGTAGCCTGACCTCTAGCATAGTGCAGTGGCTAACATCAAGGACTCTAGAATCAGAGTGCCTGGCTTCAAATTCCACATCCACCATTTACTAGCTCTGTCACCTTGGGCAAGTAGCTTAACCTTGGTTTCCTTATCTGTGATACAGGGCCATAATACTACTTCATAGGATTTAATGAGGTTAAATTAGTAATGTGAGGTACCCAGAAGTACCTGTGGGCAGTACTTAGCCCCTAGGCAAGTACTATGTAAATATTAGCTATGAAGTGAGTGATATTTTTAAAACTGTTTTATTATTTCCCTTTATGTGTTGTAATTCCTTTTCAAAAAAAATTAAAATTTTAATTTTGAGATAATTGTAGTTTTATATGAAATTATAAGAAAAAACAGAGATCCCATATACCATGTATCCTGTTTCTCCCAAAGGTAACATTTTGTAATACTTTTGTACAAAATCACAACTAGAATCTTGTCATAGTCAAGATACAGAACATTCCCACCACAGGATCTCTCATATTGCCTTTTTCTAGCCACACCTACTTTCCTCCCACTTCTATACCTTCTCTTAATTCCCTAGCAACCACTAATCCATTCCCCATTTCTATAATTTTGTCATTTCAAGAAGGGAATCATACAATATATAACCTTTTGGGGTTGGCTTTTTCCCCCTCAGCATAATTCTCTGGGGATTCATGCAGGTGGTTGCATGTATCAGTAGTTCATTGTTTTTTTATTACTAAGTAGTATTCCACGGTATGGATATCCCACCATCTGTTTAGCTATTTATCCAGTGAAGGACATTTGAGAGTTTTTCCAGTTTTGGGCTAATATGAATAAAGCTGTTGTAAAATTTATGTAGAGACTTTTGTGTGAACATAAATTTTCATTTCTCAGGGATGAATGCCCAGGAATGAAATTGTTGGGGTCGTGAAGCCATTGCATATTTTGTTTTTTTAAGCAACTGCCGAACTGCTTCCTAGAATGGCTGTTAACATTTTACATTCTCATGAGAAATGTATGTTTCTTTGCATCCTTGCCAGCATTTGGTGTTGTCACTGTTCCTTATTTTAGTTGTTCTGATAGGTGTGAGGTGGTATCTTACTCTGGTTTTCCTTTGCATTTCCTTCATGGCCAATGTTATCAAGCCTTTTTTATGTGCTTATTTGCCATATGTGCATACTCTTCAGCAAAAGGTCTCTTCCTATCTTTTGCTAATTTTCTGATTGGGTTGTTCATGAATTTTCTTTCTTTTTCCTTTTTTTAACTGTTGAGTTTGAGAATTCCTTATGTCTTCTGGATCCTAGTCCTTTACTGGATATGTGTTTTGCAAATATTTTCTCTCAGTCTGTAGGTTCCACTCTATCTTTCCATCATCTTACCATGGTCCTAAGAACTTGCTCAAATATTTCAGAGGAAGGTGGTTCTTGGAAGGCAAGGAGAAACCTGCAACTTGGGTTTTGGATAATAAGCACTGAATAAATGAAATGTTTTCGTAATAACGGATGTGAGCCAGGAATGCAGGGTGGAAAGGGAGAATGACATGAAAATGGGCATTTGAGTTCCCTTGGCCCTAAGGACAACAGAATTGGGAATTTCCCAAGACAGAGGGCTGAGAGGAAGTCACCCTTAGGAGAACCATCACCTGGCAGCAGGTAAGAAGAGGGAAAAAAGTAATGGTGGCCTAAGAAAGGACCTAAACTCTTCAGGATTAGGAAAGTTGCCAAGAGAAGAGCAGAATATCCTTGTCACTCAACAGTAAGGACATTTATGATCTTACATAATTGGAACTATGGACGTAGATAGCTCTGGGTTTGTACAGGGATGACTTGCAAGGTTGGAACATCAAGGTTGCTTGGCCAGTCGCTGGCTACCAAGATGGAAAACTGATCTTGGGAAAATGGATTCTTTCCCTCATCTTCACTCAGTGCAAGTGTTCCTGGATCAAAGTAAGATAGGAAAGAGTCTGGAATGGGTTGGAAAGGGAAATAAAAACGTTCAAGAGAGAGATGGTGGACCTGGTGGGAAGAAGGAAATGTTGGGAAAGATGTAGCAACTTGAGGGATCATTTTGCAAATTTCAAAATGTAGTTTGTCAGTGGTGATGTTGGGGATGTGTCTCCTTCTGAAAAATGAGGGTTTCTGTAAAGGGGGTGGTGATTATTCACTTGGATGTGAAATCCTTCTAATGGGAATTAACGTTACATTTAAGGTCGGGTTTTTTTTTTTTTACTTCTAATGATCTTTTTTTTTTTCTTTTAGAAGTAGGGCATGCTCCTTAAAGAAAACATGGAAATCACTAATGAGTAAAAAGAAAAAAAGAAGGAAGAATAAAAATCACTCAAAATTCTGCTATACTAGCAAAACTACTCTTTACATGGGTTACATTATATTACATTATTTTTGAAAACAGGCTGCAAAATTTGAATTTTGTATCCTGCTTTTTTGTTTTTACCCTTACCTTATACTGTGAACAGTTTTCCTTGTTATATGGACTTTTGGTCAATTTTTAATGCTGCTTAATAATGTTTCAAGTGGCTATACTGGAATTTCCTGAATAAATCTTCCCCATTAGTTGGATAATTAACTTGTTTCCAGTCTTTGTCTATTAAAATTAATGCTTTGGTGAAAGCTGCAATGAGAATGCCCATAACCAGTGTTCATGGAGTACTTACTGGGCCAGGAGGTTTACATCCTTCATGTAGCTGATCCTCCCAAAGGCTCCATGAGGCAGATGCAGTCGTGGTTTATTCCACTTTATTTTTATTATTAAATTATGAAAATGAAACATGTCTTTGTAAAAGGAATTCAGGCAGAATTAAAGGGATCTCATGGGAAAGACCAAACGCTTCTCCCCTGGGGCCTACAATCCCACAATCCCACTCCCCAGAGATAAGGTAGTACATCTCTTAAGCATTCTTCCAGAAATTTTCTGTGCACATGCAAACGAACATACCACGGCATAGGTTTTACCCTGAAATTTCCTGGTTGTCTGACAACTTTCTAGGTTTTCAAACATCTTTCTATGTCAAGATATATTGATCTATGAGCCAGCAATGATTATTTTCATTTTATACTTGAAGAAACAAAGGCCTAGGAGGTGAACAAACATGTTTTATGTGTTGAATTGTACCCCACCCCAAAAAAGATATGTTGAAGTCCTATAACCCTCCACTTTGAACTCAGAATGTAAACCTTATTGGGAAGTAGTGTGTTGCAGAGGAAGAAATTCCCTCTATCCCTCAAGGTACTTCTAGTTCATTTAGGAATAAATTGACATGAGACATTAACAGAAGAAAAAAAAACAATTTAGTTACCTACGAATGGGGGAGATATGGACATGGATTCTGAAGATAGTCATGGAGAGTGAGGTATATATGTCATCCTGAACCAAGGAGAAGGTGGTAGGGGTCTGAGACTTCAAAGGAAAAGGGAATTAGTTCACAGAAATATGAGAAGAGTAAGTGTTTGGTAAATAAATGTTTGCTGGGAAACACAGAAATAATGGGGGCGGGCACAGAGAGGAATTTTAACAGACTTAACCACATCCTTCCTCGTCTATCACACCTAGTTTACTTTATAATAGTTCTCTCTCTTCCTGGAGCAGGTCCCTCTATCTAAATTATATTTTTATGCAGTTGAGGCATGGGAGGTCAAAGCATCTCCCTGAGTCTTTGGAGTCTTGATGGAAATAATCTGATGTCACAATGGCACATCTTGGGGCAGCCTGTTCTTAGCTGTTTCAAGGGTCGCTGCAGAGGAATTAGTTAAGGTGATGTCTGCAGGCCTAGGGTGGGCCCTAATCAATATAACTGGTGTCCTTATAGAAAGGGGAAATGTGGGTCCAGATGCAGACACTCACAGAGGGAGGGCTGTGTGAAGCGACAGAGGCAGGACACCGTGTGGCGAGGGAGGACTGGAGTGATGCATCTACAAGCTTCCCAGGTTGTGGGACTTTGTTACTGACGTCCTAGGAGACTAAAGCACAACTCCAAGCTTCAAAACTATAGTGTGTGAGCCACAGAGCTGGAATTTAAACTCAGGGACGGGGGTCTCCAATGCTCTTAATCAAATAGGATTTTTTGTTTTTTGGAGCAAACCCCTATACAGTGTGTAGCCTGTGCCAGGCTCTGTTCCCAGCCTGTTCCATGTATTTCTCTGAAGTGGGCATGTCCCCCATGGGGGGTCCGTCGCCCTTTCCTGCAGGAATCACCTGGAGGCCTCCGCTAGGGGGCAGGCTTGCACCTTTGTGCACAGAAGAGAAGAGGCCACGGATAGCAGTTCTCTCTGTACAAACCGCTTACGGCCTGGGTCCACCAAAGCAAGGGCCACCTCGAAGGAAGCGGATGCTGACCTAAAAGAGTGGGTGCAAAGGAACTTCCGGGTTCTCTGAGGGAGGGAGAACCGAGCCTCTGGGTCAGGGGCAGGCTGGTCTCCGGATAGCTTTTTCCGTGGACTAGGACATGTCTCCTGTTTTCCCTCCAAACATCCTGAATGTATTCTCACTCAACAACCTTCTGATGAATAAGAAAATGAACGTTTGTGTTACACGTGCCAGTTCTGGGGATGGCGGTCCAACCCGTCCCCTTTCTCTGGCACTGGCCCAGCAGCCATGTCTACACCACAGCACCCTAGACCCCTGACCAGAGGTCAGGCCCTACGAGCTGTGCAGGCGGCCGGCGTGGAGCGCGTGCGCTCCTGCTGCTGTGTCTGGCAGCTGTCCTGGCTGCCGACCCCACCAGGCCTTGAGCTTCAGACCTTCTTTGGATCCTGTAACATAGCCCAGGAGCCAGCTGATACCTTTTTCTTTTTACAATCCCCCAGCTCCTTCTGAGCTGGTCAGTTCTAGCTTCTATTACTTGCAAAAAAGTGCACAAGCAAAAACCTGAGTTAGTAATAGGAAGGCTTCTGGGGATAGAAAAAAATACAGGATTAAGTCTGTTGGTTAAAATCATAATGGTAAGAAAAAGATAAAAAGAATATTTCAGAACAACCAGCACCTAGAAAAGAGCCTACTGTGTGCAGGTTCTTAACACATATTTATTGACTGCAGCAATTCACTAAAAATAATACACAAAACTGGGGAATGGGAAAGAGGGAGAGTGAGGCGGAGCTAAATTTCAGTTCTTTCATAGCAACGGAAACTATAGCTTCAAGACATAGGGGTCTAATTATATTGTTTAGAATTTAAAATTTAACGCTACTGGTAAAACAAGGAAAGTTATCTGAGGAGTGAGTGTTTTTCTACATCTTTCTGAACACGGTGTATCCTCAGCCTTCTTTTATGTTTTGTCGGGGGACCCGCGTCTGTTCGCAAAAGGTCCAGGCTGGGAGCAGGTAGGACTGAAATCCAGGACGGGAGCGGTCACCCGTCCCCGGGCTCATCTGTCCAGAAGGGGGCGCCATTTTCCAACTTGCTCAGAGGTGCCAACAGGCTAGCTTTCCAAACTGCGCTTGCCTGTCCGATAGCGGAAAAAGGCATCTCATTACGGTTTTAATTTGCATTTCCTTAACTGTGTGCGAGATCGACTGTTTTCTCCTATGTTTATAATCCGTTTGTTTTTCCCTTTTGGTGAATTGCCTTTACATGCCCTTCATCCTGATGGAAACTCTATCTCCTCCCGTTCAGAACTTTCTCTTACCGGAAGGTATTAATACTCAGCTACCTCCTCTAGTTTATTTTTGGTGTGCTAATCTGCTTTAAATTCTTTCCTCTTCCTCACACTCCTCTACTCTCCTCTTCCTCTTCCTCCTCTACCTACCTGAATTCATAAATGCCTAATAGACCTAATATTCATGCTTTTATTCTCTGCCCCAGTGAGGCAAATTGTACATAGCCATGATAATCATATACCTTCTTCCATCAGGGGTAAAATATAAAACCACCATCTTTCTCTTGTTCAGCACCTTTTATTCCTGAAAACTTTTTTCCTCCCTTCTAGATCTTCTGCAAACCTTTTGCATTCTCCTATGGACTTAGATTTTGGGAGCAAAAGCCAAGAAGTCTTCAAGACCATATGCTTTCACTTACATGTGGAATCTAGAAACAAAACGAAATGTACAAAACAGCAGGAGGCTCATGGCTCAAGTGACTGGTGGTTATCATGGGGGAGAGTTTGGGGGTGGATGGGTGGGGAGGGTGAGGGGGATAAAGGGGTACAAACATCTCAGTCATAATATAAGTTTGTCACAGGGATGGAGTACAGCAGGGAGAATGTAGTCAATGGTTCTGTTAACATCTTTCTGTGTTGACAGATAGTAACTGCATAGTTGGGTGAGGATTTAATAATGATTGTAACTGTTGAACCACTTGTGTTGTATACTTGGAACAATATAATATTGTATATCAACTATGCTTAAAAAAGAAACCCCAAGAAGTCTTGGAGGTATTCTGTGTCTCAGACATGCCACAGATTTCCTCTGGGACTTTTAAAGCTGGCTGTCTGATTGCTTGGGTGGAAGAAAGACACTGGGGAGAGGGAAGTGTATAAAAATCCGTAAGCTAAATCCCAAATGTGATTCAACTACATTTGTATAAATACAGAAAGAATTCTAGGAGAAACTGAACCTAGTATTTGTTAACTGTTAACTTAGGGGAGGGGATTTAATTTTTTTCTTTGTAAAAAAAATTAAGTGAGGGTTATGGGTGAGTTTTGCTTTCTCTTCCGAACCCTCCTCCCAGTCATCTTCGTTCTCTTAAGATTTTTCATTTAGATGTTTTATAGAGAAATTAATAACAGGGTAAAATTCAAAGAGTAGCAAAGTATGTATAATGGAAATGAAGTTTCTCTGTCACCAGCATCCCTAGAGGCAGGTACTGTTAGTACTTTCTTATGTAAGTTTCCAGACATTTTCTCTCTCTCTCTCCTACTCTCTGTCTCTGTCTGTTTCTTCTATCATCCTTGACTCTTTTTACACTAGTGGGTGTGTCACATACAGACTTCGTATAACTTGGAAATTGCTTAATATCAGAGCCCATAAAAATCCCCCTCATATGAAAAAAATGGCTTTGTAGTATTTTCATATGGAAACTGTAATATAATGAGCCATTTTTTCATTGATTGGGAAAGTTGATTTCCTAATATTTGCTCCTACAAAGAATGACCGAAACAAGAAGCTAGAACAAACATGTATGCTCAGATTTGAGAGTATGTCTAGGATAAATTCTTGAAACTCGAGTTCCTGGGTCAAAGGTCTTTTTTTGTTAACCTTTCTAATTTTTGATAGCTGTTTCATAATTTCCTTCCAAAGTAGTTGTACCAACATGAGCTCAAACCAACAATGTGTGGAGGTGTCTGGGTTTATACTTCCTTTTAAATATAGTCTCTTGTTGAGCTTTTTAATCTTTGTGGGTCCGGGTGAACACATATTTTACTTTGTTTCTTTAATGAATGGTGAGGTTGACTTCATTTTATATGTTTATAAACTGCTTGAATTTCTTTTCTTGTGAACTACCTATTCGTGTTCTTTTTTAACTTTGTTTAACTCTTGAGCTATTGGCCTCCTTCTTATTAATTTTTAAGAGATCTTTTTATATTAGGAAAATTAGCTGATGCTGTCTTACATGTTGTGAATATTTTTCCTAATTTGCAATTGGCTTTTTTATTTTATTTTTTTACCCTGTAGAAATTTAAATTTCTTATCCATGGAAATGTATCAATCTTTTATCACTTCTCAGATTTGTTTTTCTTAGAAAGTTCTTTCCTTCTCTGAGATTATTGGAATAATCCAGAAACACTCCTGTTTTTTTCAGCATTCTAATGGTTTTCTTGTTTTTGTTTTGTTTTCTTTCTTTTTTTTTTTACTTCAGCATTTTTGCTCTGCCAAGAATTAATTTGATATAAAGAGTGAGGTAGGAAGCCAACCTTTAAAAAAAAATAATCTGGAGGTTCCCCAAAGCCATTTCTCCTAAAACCATTTGCAGATGAATCCGTCTTCTCCCCCACTTACTTGAAATGCCTCTCTTCTCTTATATAATGGCTCCACGATACGGCTTTCAGCAGAAAGTCTTGGCTAACTAAACCCTGAGATACTGGCCAGTTCTTCATTTTTCTCACTGATGTTGTTGTCTTTCAGAAGGCAGAGGAAGTGTTAGAGGAACCGTTGCTTTGGGCCGAATTCTGGCCAACCAGGCGGAAGGAGCTGGTGAGGGGAAGTGACAAGAGCTTTGGTGGAAAGTGACTGTGTGATTAGAGACACTCTGTCTGCCTCCCACCCCTTTGGTTAACCCCCCAGCTCCATCCAGGCCAGTTGGGAACACGCTTGTTCACCTGCCTGCCCCCTAGCTCTGTGTCTAGCAGCAGGAAGCCTCACAAATGAGTTCCTCAAGCTTGCCCTCCTTTCTCTTACCTGCACTTCTTTGCAAATGTTGTCCTTGCCTGCAACTCCTTCTACTGATTCTTTGCCTAGCTAACTCTTCAGCTGAAAGGTTGCCTCCAACGTGAAGTCTTCCCTGATATCTTCAGCTAGACGCTCCCTGCTGCCTCCTGTTCCCTTCATAGTTTTTATCCAAGCCTGATGGTATGGGGATGGGAAGGCCAACCACATTGTAGGGGCCTGATAGTCTGGAGAGTGGCCTGGGGTAGATCCCAAGAAAAGATTTCTTGTAGTGTATCTGCCCCAGGATCAGGACTGGCTACATTATTTGTGGGACCCAATGCAAACCAAAACTGTAGGGTTCTTGGTTCAGCAATTACAAATTCCAAGATGGTGACAGCAGAGCATTACAAGTCTGGGGCCCATCTGAGACCAGAATCCTTTAAGACTGCATAGGTTGCAGGCCCATTACAATGTGTTTCGTGTTGGCCTTCAAACAGATAATGTCCTTGTCCTAATATATGGCCCATGTGCACTTGACCTTATTTGGGAAAAGGGTCTTTGCAGATGTAATTAAGTTAAGGGTATTGAGATTAAGGGGTCACCTGGATTGGCCGGGTGGACCCCAAATACAATGACACATATCCTTTTAAGAGATGCACAAGCGAGATTAGACCAAAGAGAGACACACAGAGCAGAAGGTAACGTGAACATGGAGGTGGGGATGGGAGTGATGTGGCCACAAGCCAAGGAAGCCAGCAGAGGCTGGCAGCCATCGAATGCTGGAAGAGGCAAGGAAGGGTGCTCACCTACGGTGTCCAGAGGGAGTGTGGTTCTGCCCAAACCTGGATTTCAACCTTCTGGCCTCTGGGAGTGTGAGAAAATAAACTTGTATTATTTCAGCCACCTAGTTTGTGGTCATTTATTATGGCACCACAGGAAACTAATACACGTATGAAGCCAGCTGTGCTCAGGGCATTTGTTGGAACCCCGGGGGAAGGAAAAGCTCTCTTTGCTTTGGGTACAGCCGGTGAGACTCTGCTCAAGCTGCCAGGGCCCCAGCATGGGGAGAATCTGTCTGAGAATGGAACCAACCCAGAGAAGCAGAGCCAAGAGTGCTTCCTGAGGACATTGTTGGAGAACCTGTGCCTGGAGGGGAATCTATTCTTGGATTTTTTAGTTACATGAGTCTAAAACTCCTGAAAAATGAAACAAATCTTCAATCCCGTTTAAGTGCAGCCTTGTCACTGGCAACAGAAAGAAAGAGTCCTAACTGCTACTCAGATTTCAGACAATTCAGAGAAGTTTTCCCGGATTTCATGAAATGGGGCTTGGAAAGGAAGCTAGCTCAGAATTGGGAAATGCTCACAATGGCAGATGAGAAGAAAGAGGAGCAGAAGGAGGCACCCCCTGAAAGGAGCACGACTACCAAAGGGGGCCTCCAGGGAGGTGAAGTTTTAGAGGACACGTCTGACAGAGGGAAAGGAGGACCGAGAGCCCGTGACACTGATAAGGTAATCCGCGACTCGCTGACAGGAGGGCCAGGGATTGCAGTGCACTCTCAAGTCAGAGAGCTGAGGCTACACACAGCCAAGGACCGTGAGGAGAAGTCTTCAGTTATGCCATAACACAATGCTGAGGGAGAGGAAGGCTTCCTGGTGCCATGTGGTATGGATGAAAGAAGAAGTGAATCTGTCTGCTTTACGTAGCTCATGTAAGTGGAATCCTACAGAATTCGTCTTCGTGGGGCTGGCTTTTTTCACTCAGCCTAACATCCCCAGGGTTCATCCCTGTTGTGGCATGTGATAGGACTTCTTTCTTTTTTTAAGGCTGAATAATATTCCACAGTAGGTATGTAACACATTTAGTTTATCCATTCATCCAGATGGATGGGTTTTGGGTCTGGGTTGCCTCCACTGCTTGGCTGTTGTGCATATGGCTGCTATGAATATGGTTAAAATACCACGTTGAGGCCTTGCTTTCAGTTCTTTTGGTCATATACTCAGAAGTGGGATTTCAGGACTATAGGGTAATTCTCTTTTTAATTTTTAAAGGAATCTTCATGCTGTTTTCCATAGCAGCTGCCATTTTACAATCCCACCAACAGCACACAAGGATACCAATTTCTTCATATCCTCACCACCACTTGTTATTTTCTTTTTTTTTTAATAGTAGCTATCATAAGGGGTCTAAAGTAATGTTTCATTGTAGTTCTTGTTTGCATTTGCCTGCCGATTCGTGTTGAGAGAAAGACAGGATTTCAGTCATGTCGTGTGAGCCCCTGAATTCAGGTATGTTGAAGCTAGCTGCCTTCTTGATGTTTGAATTATAACAGCCACCAAATTTGCCACTTCCCCCCTCGCCCCACCAAGCTGGTTTAAATTAGGATTATGAGGCATATATAATCTGATGAGTCCTGAGTAATACAGCATTCTATATGTATTATTCCTCCTCTCTCTTCCTTGTTTTGCTCTTCAGTTCACCATAGTCTGCTTCCCACATATCACACCACTGAGACCGCCTTTGCTAAGGTGACCTCTTACAAAAATGTTAGGGTCGCTTCTTAGCCCTTCCTGTACTTCACCTCTTTGCCATATTTGACATTAAGTAAAACCCTTTCTTCCTAATATTCCTATGGCACCTTTCTCTCAACCCTTTCTTACATTCCTTAGGACTGTAACACTGCCTGGTGCCTATGACAGAGGCATGATAAGCATCTTCACACGGATCAAGTCATTACAAGGAGCTTAAACCCCTACATCTTTTTTACATACTGTGCATCTTATACCATCCCCTTAACTATGTACATGTGCATTTGGATTTTTAGACCCCTGAACTGGACTTTGCTAGTCATTTTCTGGGCTCCACATACTATTAAGGATACTTAAGTTTGTGTTTGAGCTTTGGATAACCACCCCTCACCATTGGCTCTTATTAGGCGTGCAACCAGCTAGGACTTCTTCCCAGAGACTTTTTAAAAAAACATACAGCCAGTGTGGGACAACAACATCTGGGACTGACCTACACTCTCCTAACACCTCAACTGACATGCAAAGATAAATGTCATACCAATTCAACTTTCTTACACAGAAAGGAAAATTAATTATCGTACATAACAGGAACTTGACGTTGATTCACTGTCATCTTGAGAATCCTTGTCATCTTCTCATTTGTCCTTCTCAGGCTAGCAGCCCCCATGGTCCCAAGATGGCTTGCATTCTAGGCCTCACTGTGATAAATTGCAAAAATAGCTACCCTATTTTGTAGCTACTCCCATCAAGAGGTGTAGTTTATTTCCCCACCCAGTCAGGGCTTAGCCTTATGATTTGCTTTAGGTCAGTGGGATAACAGTAATGCAATACATGAAGACACTCAACAAGTGCTTGCACACTGGGAGTTTTTCTCTTGCTGCAGTTTGGAAACTGAGACATTATTTTATGAAGCTCAGACTAGCTTTCTGGTAGAACAGAAATAAGCCTCCCCCAGCCCCTGCTGACTTTCTCTAGACCAACCGCTTGTCAATTGACAGACATGTGAGTGAGGCCATTCTGGACCACCCAGGCCCCCTGAGCAAGCCCAGACTAGAGGAATCACCTGGCCAACCCACAAAATCATGAGAAATAATAAAGGATTCTCTATTAAGTCACTCGATTTTGGGGGTGGTTTGTTATGTTGCATAAGCTAATTGATAGAATGACCTACAGGCACAACATGCAGTAGAGAGCTCCATCTTGACACTGGGTCTGTTTTTAGCTGCAAGGAATGTTTCCTTATGTGTTATGGGCTGGAACTCCATCACACGTGTCTCCCTAAAACCTACTGCTAGCAGAGGCAACACAGCTATCATGATTGGCTTGGAAAAGCACTGGGGCCCTGCAGAGAAGAGCAGACTATCCCCCAGGCTCTGTCGGAAAAAAAAAAATAGAAGCCTTCTGTCTTTTTGGTTGAGCCCTACAGAGAGGAGGGATGATGGGCGAGGGGTAATGTGTTTTCTGTAGGCATTCAATAGGCATCCGCTGTAGGCGGACCCCCAGCAATTGCATTTTCTGGCTCACCTCACTTTCCCCACCTCCCACTATGGCTCACTGGAGTAGAGGTGCACTGGGGAAGAGGAATCAGGGAGAACCTGTCTCTGGGCATTTGGAGGTGAGTCTATGTGACAGCTCCGATCCGGGGTGGGACCTGTATCGGGTACATTGAGGGGATGTGGGGAGGCTGTGTTTCACAAGTGTGTGTGTGCGGAGGCAGAGAGAGAGAAAGAAATCTAGTTAACAGTTTTTCATTTTTCCAGGTCCAGTCCCTCCTGGGGCCTGGCAAGATTGTTGCTTTTGGCTTTAGGAGCCGCCTCTGTAATTCCTACGGTAATTTCCCCTTCATTTGCTTGAGCTAACTAACCCTAGTGAGCTCCTGTCACTTACAATGAAAGTGTTAACACACTGTGCTTATGAAAAGATGCCCAACCTTACTCATAAGATAGATGCAAATGAAAATTACACTCAGAGACCATTTGTCACTTATCAGATTGGCAAAAAGAGAAAGGTCTCACGACTTTATTGGTAAGGCTGTGGGGAAATAGACACTGTGATCATGACTGGTGTCAGTGCAGAAGGCTATAGCCCCTGCGGAGGGCAAGCTGGTAACATCCATCAACCTTGAAAATGCACTTACTCTTTGACCTAGTGGTCCTTAGTTCTGAGATTTATTGTACAGATGCACCACTGTGGGGAGAAAATGATGTATGCACAAGGTCATTTGTTGCAGCATCATTTGTTATCGTAAAAATTTGGAAACACCCTAAGCATTCACCCATGAGGGACTGGTTAAATAAATGAGGTACATCCTTACCTGGAATACAATGCAGCTGTAAAAATTAATGAAGTTCTCTCTGCTCTAATATGGAAGGACCTCCAGAGATTGTTAAGCAAAGAAACAGAGAGCAGAATATTGTACACAGTGTGATACCTTTTATGCAAGAAAGGTAGGAAAGAAGAATATATAAGAATATGTACACTGATTCAAAGTCATCTGAGATAATAAATATAGTTCCAGTTGCTATAATGTGGCAGGTGCTGTGCTCATGTTCTTATATGTAAGCAGGTAAATTCAATAAAGAAAGTATGAGAAGATGAATGAAAAACTAAGAAATGAATAAACATGGCTTTTTCTAAGGGGTGGAGAGAAGAGCGGGGAGGAGTACACTTCTCAGTGATGAACTTTTTATATTGTTTTGACTTTTGAAAGTGGGAACTTATTCACTGTTCTAAAAATGAGAAGTAAAAAGTCACTTTTCAATTAAAATATTATATCATTCTATTCTATCCTGCTGTCTGAAGAATTCAGGGCAGTGGGGAGAAACCACGCTATGTTGATACTTTGACTCAGTGCAAACCTGGAACATACTGATGAAGAACCCAAAACAGGGACAGTGTGCAATAAATACCCTTTGAACAGAATAGTTTCTTTTGTGTTTTCTACATTGGGCGCTGCAGTTACTTGTTAAAACCTCCTTTCTCCAGGCTGTACTGCATCTAACAACACAGTTTTATGGATGGGCTTTCTGCCTGGCCAGCTTGAGATGAAGCTGATTGGCCAAGCATATAAAAGAATTCCAGGACAAAGAGAGATGGCATATTAAAGATTTCTTTTTAACCTGCAGGGATCAGGTGGCCTCTTAGAGAAATGACAGCATCTATTTTCTCTTCCTATATGTTCTTGCCACTGTCACTTTCTTGTCGTAAGAGAGAGTAAGTAAAGGTTGCTTGGAGCGCACTGAGCCTTCCCACAAATGTGGGTGCAGGTTCTGTTAGCCTGGGGAGCTGAGTCTTATTTAGTGCTCCATGACACAGACTCTAGGGTCAGATGAGGGGCCGGAGCATAGCTCGTCCACTTGGTGACTCAATGATCCTGGGCACACACTTGATTGCTCTATACCTCAGTTTCTGTAAAAAAGGGGATAATAATACCACCTATTTATATGGTTATTATGCAGATTAAATGAGTTAATCCATGGAAAAAATTTAGAACAATGCTTAGCACTTACGAAGTCCCCAAGAAGTGCTAGCACTAAAAGAAAGAGTAATGATAAGTTTTATTATTATATGACATCAGGCTCAATTGGAGAGTTGGCAGGTATGTGAAAGGTTGCTGCCCCTCTATCCCCATCCCTGACCACTTTGGTGCAATCCTATTGAAGAAGGATTGAGGAGATGCCTCTGAACACTGATGGATGGTCTCTAAGACAATAAATATCGTTCCAGTTGCTATGATGTGGCAGTCACTGTGCTCAGCCTTGGGGAGGATAAATTGGTAAGCAAGACAGGACGGCCTCTGCCCCCTCAGAGGTCCTAGGCTACCTGGGGAGAGGGACGAGTAAGCAGGTGACAGAATATAGCATAAGTACAATGATGGGGTCAATTCAAGTTGCCGAGGGTCACACGTGAGAGTCACCTAATTTGCACTCCAGGAATCAGGAAAGACTTAGAGTCAGGGATGGGAACAGCAGATTCCCACTACATCCAGAGATGAAACAACCGTCTTTCTCCTGGAGGAAACATAGCAGAAGTAGTGCTAGTAACGATAATGATAACAATTAAATAGTGACATGATGCCAATTATGACAATATGAGATTACTTCTGATTAATATGAAATAATGATGGCAATTAAAACATATTTACGGCTTGTTCCAAGCACACTGCTTTCATTAGCTCGTTTAATCCTAACAATGTTTGTGGATCTATTCTGCACATGTGATTTGGCTTCACTTACTTAATTAACCCCTGCATCCTGGCCATCAGATCCTACCTTTGTTTAAAAAGTTGGTGTTTTCGTCATCATGGATTTTTGTTTTTGCACTGACTTCAGTTTTTAAGTACATTGCGTTGAACAATTATTTATCTTACTGATTTCTTGATGCCTCTTAAATTTTGGACATAAGTGCCTCACTGTCCTCACCCTAGTCCTTAGCCCTGCCAAGTGAGGAAGGCCTAAGGCAGACCTGTCCATCCCACCAGCTTGGGTTCTCTGTGCAGAAGGCATTCGCAGTTCCTCATTTCCGGACAGCATCATGGGAGGAAAGAACAGTACCCTTTCTTTAGACTTAGTCATCCCTTAAGCATTCTGATTCTAAAAATGGGGCCCCTGTGATAACTTGGAGTGTTGCTTTAACATGGCACCAATCCCAATGAATCTCACAATGAGAGTCAGGATTTGCTTTCAAAAATTCTGAAAACATCCAGGAGGAAGTCTCAGATGGATGTTAGTGGGCTTTCAGCACTTCCCCAACACTCACTAACCCTCTCTTAACAAAGAACGAGTAGGCCTCTGACTTCCGTCTGGGTGCCCCTTGACTGAGGAGGGCAGCAGAGCAGGAACCCTGCGGCAGCAAGCTTGCCTTTGGGTCTGAGACACAGCTGCGGGGCTTCCACTGCTGGAGGCCCAGGGAACCGCAGTGGGAACCATGCCCCAGTCTAGATGTTTGACCTCCTCGGTGGTGCCCTCCTGGCTTCATTTTTTCAGTTTCCTTTTCTAGAACTTAGTAAGCCAAACAAGAACTTTCTCTGACCTGGGTATTGGGTTTAATTGTGCTGTGTTCATTATTACGTAGCATTTTACCCGCAATTACTTCCTGTCCAAGTTCCTGTTTGTTGCTTGTGCTCCAAGAACTCACCGAGGTACAGGAGTCCCTGAGAAGTGTGAGGAGAGCTGGAGACACAGCCTCCTCCCTGAAGGAGGGCCCAGCTCAGAGTGGGGTAGGTACAGGGCCATGTGATGGCATGGCTACAACCAGCCCCAGCTGTCTGGAGTCAGGCCAAAGGACTTAAAATAGCCAGTATATAGAAACTCCACTTCTGGGTATTTATCCAAGAGACAAAAGACACATACAAGCATGTTCATAGTGGAGTTTTCCAAAGTAGTTCTTAAGAGGCTATTGACATTGACTGGATAAGGAAATTGTGGTCTATTCATTCAGAGCAATTAAGAAAAGAACACTGACATACACACAAAAATGGATGAATCTTACAGATGTTATACAGAAGGAAAAAATCAAGAAACTATATGATTCCCATTTAATGAAATTCAAGAGTAGGTAAGACTAATCTATGATGTCAGCCCTAAAGAGGAAGGAAATTCTGACACATGCTACAACATGGATAAACTTTGAGAACATGATGCTGAGTGAAATTAATCCAGTGCTAGGGATGGAATGTCCATGTCCCAGCCAAATTCACCACTGACGCTCAGGCCCCAATGTGATGGTGGGTGGGGGTGGGGCCTTTGGGAGGTAATTAGGCTTAGATGAGGTCATGAGAATGGAGCCCCCATCATGAAATTAATGCTCTTATGCCAAGAAGAAGGGACAGGAGATCTCTCCCTCTCTCTCTCTGCATGCGTGCACCAAAGAAAGGCCAGGTGAGGACATGGCCAGGAAGAGCAGTCTCACCAAGAGCCTGAACACGCCGGCCTTCTGATAGTGGATTTCTACTCTCAGAACTATGAGAAATAAATGCTGTTTAAGCCACCCAGTCTATGGTGTGCTGTTATAGCCACCTGAACTAAGACCGCCAGTCACAAAAAGATACATATTGTATCATTCAATTTACATGAACTACCTAGAGTAGTCAAATTCATGAAGGCAGAAAGTAGAAAGGGGCTTGTGGGGGACTGGGGGCAGGGGGAAATGGGGTGTTGTTTAATGGGTATAGAGAGTTTCAGTTTTGCAAGATGAAAAGAGTTCTGGTCATGGTGGCCTAACAGGGTGAATGCATGTGACACGACTGAACTGTAAGTGTAGAGATGGTTGACCAAAACCACAACGAGACATCACACTTGTTAGAACGTGTGCTATCCAAAACACAAGAGATAAATGTTGGCAAGAATGTGGAGAAAAGGGAACTCTGGCACCCTGTTGGTGGGAATGTAAATTGGAGCAGACACTATGAAAGACAGTGTGGAGGTTCCTCAAAAAGTTAAAAATAGAAATACCATATGACCCAGCAGTGCCACTGGTGGGCATATATCTGAGGGAAACAAAGTCAGATCTTGAGATCTCAGCACTCCCATGTTCACGGCTGCAATATTCACAACAGCCAAGACATGGAAACAGCCCGGGCATTCATCAGTGAATGAATAAAGGGGATATAATACACACTCTTGCACACACACACTGGAATATTATTCAGCAATAAAAAGGAAATCCTGCCACTTGTGACAACATGGATGGATCTTGAGAGCATAATGCTCAATGAAATCAGTCAGAGAAAGACAAATGTTATATATAATCTCACTTACATGTGGAATCTAAAAGAAAATGAACTGATTGATTATAGAAACAGAGACCAGACTGGTGGATGCAAGGGCTGGGGGTAGGTAAAATGCATGAAGGTGGTCAAAAGGTACAAATTTGCAAATTTGCAGTTAAAAGATAAATAAGTTCTGGAGACGTAACATGAACTTTAGTGAGTATAGTTAATAATGCTGAGTTGTACATTTGAACATTACTAAGAGAGTAGCTCTTAAAAGTTTTCATCACAAGGAAAATATTGCAGCTAGGTGAGGTGAATGATGTCAACTAAGCTTACTGTGGTAATCATTTCACAATATATACCCATATCAAATAATTATGCTGTACACATTAAACTAATATGATATTTTGTGTCAATTATATCTCAATAAAACTTGAAAAAAGAATATATTTAACAGGGTTAAAAATGGTTAAGATGGTAAATTTTATGCTACATATGTTAAATCCCAATTTTTAAAAATTCTTAAAAAGAAAACACCTGATCCATGATGTTAGCAGTCCCTTTCAGAGGACATTTCCTGGGAAAGGGTACAAGAGAGTTTTCTGGGAACCTAGAACTTTTCTGTGTTTTGATATAGTGAAGGTTTGATTGGTGTAGGCATATGTAAAAGCATATTCTGTGTTAGCCTTATTAATGTACCTTATTACAGATACGCTATACTGCAACAAAAACTTTTTTTAAAGGTATCTTTTCTAGTAGAGTTTTCCTGTGCAGAAGTATCTCCTCCTTACCAGACATCTATCAGTTTCCCAGGGAATGCCTTCAAAACAGTTGCAATGGTTACAGCATGGGCTCTGGAGGCAGAAGACTCATGTTCCAGTGCTGCCACTTTCTAGCACGGAGCCTCAGAAAAATTACTTAACCTCTTAATTTCTTCATCTTCCCATTTCTGCCTTGATTGGAGACTTTATATTTAAAATGGTTAGTGATAAGGAGGGACTTGCTTCTGTCATTTGCTATTTGTTTTCTGTACACTTTATATCTTCTTTATTCCTCATTTCCTATATTATTGTCTTCTTTTGTGTTTAGCTGACTTTTTGTACTGACAGCACATCTCCATTTGGACTTGCCACATTTCAAGTGCCCAATAACCACATGGGATTCATGGCTACCATAGTGGACATTGCATGTCTATACATTTAAAAGCATTTGTATGCCCATATTTTTATAAAGCTGACTTTTTGTAGTGAAACATTTTAACTCCCTTCTCATTTCCTTTTGTGTATATTCTATAACTATTTTCTTTGTGGTTACTATGGGGATTACATTTAACATTGTAAAGTTAAAACACTCTGATTTGAATTTGTACCAGCTTAACTTCAACAAAAACACAAACATCTGCTCCAACAGAGTTCTAGCCCCACCTGTTTCAGTTACCGAGGTCACAAAATGACACTTTTATACATGTGTGTCCTTAAATAAATGAGTAATGTGTTTTTTTTACGATGCATTAGTCTCTTAAATTATATAGGAAACAAAATGTGGAGTTACAAATCAAAGTTATGATAATACTAGAATTTAGGCTAATGATTCTTCTGTAAACAATGTATTAGTCTCTTAAATCATGTAGAAAATAAAAAATGGAGTTACAAGCATTTCCACCGTAACACCAACTTCTACAAGTGCCTTTATATTTACCTTTATTGAGATCTTTATTTCTTCATATGGCTCTGAGTTATTGTCTAGTGGCCTGTCATTTCAACCTGCATGATTCCCTTATCATTTTTTGCAGGGTAAGTCTAGTGGTAAAAAAAAGCTTTGTTTATTGACCAATGTTTTGATTTCTCCCCCATAGTCTGAAGGACAGGTTTGCTATTTATAGGATTCTTGCTTGACATTTTTTTTTTCTTTTAGCTCTTTGAGTATATTAGTCCATAGCGCTCTGGTCTCTGAAGTTTCTGATGAGAAATCCGATCATAATCCTATTGATGACCGCTTGTATGTGATGAGTCGCTTCCCTCTGGCTGATTTCAAGGTTCTCTCTTTGTCTTTGTCTTTTGACAGTTTGATTATAATCTGTCTCAGTGTGCCTCTCTTTGATTTTATCCTTCTTACAGTTATTTGAGCTTCTTGGATGTTTATATTCATGACTTTCAGCAAATTTGGGAAGTTTTTGGCCATTATTTCTTCAAATAATCTTTCTGTTCTTTCTGTCTCTCTTCTCCTTCTGGCACTCCCACAGTGAGTATGTTGATTTATTTAGTATTTTCCCACAGATCCCTTAGGCTCTGTTCACTTTTTATCAATCTTTTCCTTCTTGTTCCTTGATAATTTCTAGGTTCTGAGAACCTAGAACTTCAAGTTATCCTATCTCCAGGTCCACTGAATCTTTGTCTTCTCAAGTCTTCCATTGAATCCCTCTAGTGCAATTTTCATTTTAATTATTGTACTTTTCAGCTCTAGAATTTCTGTTTGGTTTCTTTTTCTCTTTCTTTCATGATATTTCCATTTTGTTCAACCATGATTTTCTTGACTTTCTCCATGTCTTCCTTTACTTCTTTGAGCATCTTTAAAACAATTGTTTTAAAGTCTTTGTCTAGTAGGTTCTCCATGTGGTCTTTCACTGTTGGTTTCTGTTGGTTATTTTTTTCTCTCTGGGCTATACTTTTCTGTTTCTTAATATTAGTTTTTAATTAGTAGTAGTAGTAGTTCTACAGTGACCTTGTGAACTGCTTAACTTTTTCAATTTCTGTTTCCTCATATGTCAGATGGGAATTGTGGCATTTTATTAATTCAATAAATATTTATTGAGCTCTTCCTGTGTGGCCCTCAAATTCTTTGACACCCTTGAGACATGGGGTTTCTGCTTGAATATAAGCTCTGTGACTGCTTCACCAGTATCATATGTCAGAAATGACACTGTGTCAGTTTCCAGATCAGGCTTTAAGGAACTGTCATCTTCTACTTCCTATCTCTTGGGACACTCTTGTAATTTAACCAACATGTTATGAGAAAGCTGCTAGTGGAGAGGCCCACATAAAGGGTAACCAAGGGCCCTGGCTTAGACCCCTGAGTGAGCTCTCAGCTGACAGGCAGCACAACTTATCAGGCATGTGAATGAGCATCTTGAAAGTGGATCCTTCAGACTCCAATGAAGCCACCACTGCTGATACCACATAGACTAGTGATGAGCTTTTATTTATATTATCCAGTTTTAAAAATCAATTTAATACTATTTTAAATCTCTCTTTTAGAACAGAAATGTCCAAAGAAATATGGTGTGAGCCACATATATAATTTTACATTTTCTAGTAGTTACATTAAAAAGGTAAAAACAAATAGGTGCATTTAATTTTAGAGAGAAATTTGATTTAGCTCAATATATCCAAAATATTATTCCAATATGCAATGAAGATAAAAACTATGAGATATTTTCCATTCTTTTTCATACTAAGTACTTGGTATTTCGGGGTATATTTTACCCTTGTAGTCACATCTCACTTCAGCCTAGATAAAGTCCAAATGCTCAATAGTTACATCAGGCTAGTGATTACTATATTGGAAAGTGCAGCCTTGGAATGAAAGCTATTACATCTCTGCCCCTATTTTACAGAAGAGGAAAATGAGACACAGAGGGAGATGCCCAGGGTTACACACTGTAGTGGGTTGAATGGTGGCTCATGTCCTAATTCCTGGAACCTGTGAATGTGACCTTACTTGGAAAAATGGGTCTTTGAAAATGTAATTAAGTTAAGGATCTTGAGATGAAGAGATCATCCCAGATTATTTGGATGAGCCCTAAATACAATTACCAGTGTCCTTGTAAGAGATACACAGAGGAGATTACACAGGCAGAATGGAAGACCAATGCATAAGAGAAGCTCATGTGAAGATGGAGGCATCAATGAGAATGCTGTGGCCACAAGCCAAGGAAGTCAAGGAATGCTGACAGCCACCAGAACTTGGAAGAGGCAAGGAAGGATTCTTCTCTAAATCCTCCAGAGGGAGTAGGGCTCTGTAGACATTTTGATTTCAGCTTTCTGGCCTTAAGAATTGTGAGAGAACAAATTTCTGTTATTTTTAACCACTTCATTTTGTAATCGTTTGGCATGGCCGCCATAGGAAATTAATACATACAGCAAGTTTGAAGCCTGGATTTAAGAAACTTTGAACTCCATTTTCAGCAAGAGCAACTTGCCTCCTCACTGCCTCTGAAATCTTTCAAGTGGCCTGCTTTCATTCCTTTAAAGCAGAGTGAACCATGCAGGGACTCTGGTGACCTTGAGGGTCCATGCCCAATCTATAAGAAGCTGCTACCTTTTAGCAACATGGGGCACTATGCCATTTGGCCCTCATGTCTTGCCTCATCTACTCAAATGATCTCAGCTGTTCTGCCTGCTTCATTCTATTTTCTACAAAGTTAAAAGATAAATATAAATCATATCAAGCCACTCCTCTGCTCTCAACCCTCTAATGGCTTCCCACTCGTTGGAAATTCAAACTTGTCACCACATCTGCAATAGCCTGCTACCTTCCTGGCCTTGTCTTGTACCTGCTTTCTCCTCTCTGGCCACTCCAGCCCTTACTGCTTCTCCAACGTGCTGAGCACATCCCTTCCCCAGGTCCTTTGCATTTGCTGTTTTCTGTCTGGAACACCCTATCCTCAGATAGACTCATGGCCCACCCTCTCATTTCATTTAGGTCTTTGCTTAGATGTCTCTTTATCATAAAGGATTTTCTTCACCCTGTCACTCTTCATTCTTTTACCATGTTCTACTTTTCTGGACAGCATGAATTTCCACACCACCTGGTAGAGATTTGTTAGTTGATTAGGTTAATGTCCATCTTCCTCATTATCTTATAATCTCCATTTTGTTTTATTTAACGATGTGTGGAACAGCACATAGCAGTACTCAATAAATTCATTGCTGAGTGAGTGAACAAATGAGTGAGTAGAGGAATGTAGGCTCCATGTAGCCATATCTTTTTTCCTAGAGAAGTCAGAATCTGGATAGTTAGTTGAAATTCTATGAAACGTGAACCAAAAAAAAGAAAAAAAAAAGAAGAAAAAATTTGCCAAGCTGCCTAAAAAATGTATCCAAGGGCCACCAGTTTAAGTCCTCTGCCCTATAGGGATTTAGGTCAAGTAGGAACTGTGTTCCCCCATTTTCAGATGGTGCAGCCCTTCCATGAATCAAGTGGTTCTTTGGGGCCCATGTGAGGCACTGTTTGTTGTTACAGACCAAAGTCACCCAGAGCACTGCGTTCAAAAGACAGGATGTGGGCTGCAAGCTTCCAGCATATCGGTTCAAAGGAAACCTGCTTCGGGAGCACTGTCTCCTGGGATGTTTTCCCAAGCCTCCCTGGGAGGTGACAGGACATCTCAAAGGACTAATAATAGACCGGCACGTCCAGCTTCCCAAATATGCCAACCTTAAAAGTGAATGTTATTTTTCTCTTGGTACCTTTGAATTACTGTGCAGGGCAGGGATATTCTATTAAGGCAGCCATTACTCTCACATGCCACCTAATAATGACTTACCACTCAGCAGTTTCCAGGCCAACTCATCATAGTGGGACTGCGCTTCACTAGGCTGAAGTTCAGTGTAGTTGGTTCAACTCCACCGTGCCCTCCTTCACCTCTCTATCCCGGGATGCTTTGTCATCAGGCTGGCCTAACCACTGTTCAGCAATAGTGTGACTTTGGGTGCACCTCATAATCACTCTGAACCTTACCACCCTTATCTATAACGAAAGTTATTGGATCCATGCAGGGTTATTGGGAGGACAGTGCAAGTACTTGTGACACCCATCCGACACCTGATGTTCATTATTATTGAACCTTTACTGGACAAGGATGGTGTTAAGGGGTCATGTCCTTTACGTTTTCATTCATGTACTTGCTCACACAATCACTCACTCATTCAACCAATATTTATTGAACTCTGAGGAGGTGTCAGGTTCTGAGCTTGCTGCCGATGGTGAGCAGCATCTGCTCTCAGAGCCTAGATCTAGTGAGGGAGTTCATGGTCTAATGTAATGCTGTGTCCTGGGGTGTGAGGCATGGGCGGGGGAGATGTTGAGATGCAGTGTATGGACAGGGCACTAATGCTGCATCTAGACAAGAATTCCTCTTTTGTTTATGTTTCCATCCTTCAGATTCCATCCAGCAGAGTCCCGGGAGGATATTAGTATGTCTTTACATTTCTCTAACATTTGTTAATCTCCCTTTGTAACAAATAAAAGGTCTCAGATGTAGATGTTCTGGGCAAGTGGCAGCATTTGGAAAGATTTTAATAGTATGGATACCTCCTGCCGTTCAAACTCCGATACCAGACAGACTTTTTTTTCCACATGGTGCACAGATTTGGCCAGCATGTGTGAAGATGGGCTGGGTATCAATGAAAACTGAGGAAGTATTGACCTGTTAATCCTGTCCCTCCCTCATTAGCCCCATTTTACGGTTGAGGAAACTGAGACTCTTCGTAGAGAAGGTAGAGTTCTCTTCTAAATGACCAGGCAAGCAAAGCGGAGAACTGTCTCTGTGGTGGAGTTAGAGAGATGTATATAAAATAAAGATTGCTCCTTCCCTACCTCTGCAGTACGTGTGTGTGTGTGTGTGTGTGTGTGTGTGTGTGTGTGTGGAGCCACAGGCCTTTCCGAATGAGTGACAGCGGGAGCCCAACCCTTCAGGAGACGCGTGCAGAATGACCAATGGGATGATGGGGGGTGGATGAGTAGCAGTCTCTGCAGAGGCCGGGGTGGAATCCGTCGCGTCCACCCTTCCCAGCCCTCACTCCCAGCCCCGTCGATCCTTCTGCCCTCGGGTCACCCGGGGCGCACCCGAGGTGCTCATCTTCATACTGCATCCCTGGGCCGAGGACGGAGTAGGGGACGAGGCTTGGGTCTGGCGATCGCGGGCTGCGGTCCCCGCGCCGCAGCGCTGCGGCTGACACTTCGCTAGGAGGCAGGCAGCCTAGGGGTGCCAATATGTAAAGCAGCTGGCGGCGCTGGGCGGGGCCTGGGAGCGATGCAAATGAGGGAGGCGGGGCCTGCGCGGGACCCCGCCTGCCTCCCCCGCAGCTGGGGCCAGCGGTGCCAAGCGCAGCTGGACAAGCGGCTGCAGCTGGGCGAGTGACAGCCCCGCTCCGCGCGCCGCGGCCGCCACAGCCGGCGCAGGGGAAGCGCCCGCGGCCCCGCGCGGCAGCAGCGGCCGCCTCCTCCCGAGCCTCCCGGCTCGCAGCCCGCGGCCCCGCGGCCCCGGGGCCGACACCTCCCGGGCTCCCGCTCCCCGCGCGCAAGATGGCTGACCCGGCTGCGGGGCCGCCGCCGAGCGAGGGCGCGGAGAGCACCGTGCGCTTCGCCCGCAAAGGCGCCCTCCGGCAGAAGAACGTGCACGAGGTGAAGAACCACAAATTCACCGCCCGCTTCTTCAAGCAGCCCACCTTCTGCAGCCACTGCACCGACTTCATCTGGTGAGAGCGCGCCGGCGCGCGGCACCCTCCCGGGGCCCCGAGGGCAGCGCCGTGCGCTGGGACCCTCTCCGCGCCCCCCGCGCGCCCGCCGCAGAGGAAGCTCCCTGCCCCGGAGCCCGCTCTACCGGCTCCCCGTGGACAGCCCTTCAGGCTCCTGCTCCTCGGGCCCCAGACGGCCGGCCGCGGGGCGCCTCCTGCCCTCTCTCCTCCCAGCCGCTTCCCGAGCGCCCCGGGGCCGCGTCGCAGCGCCTTTTCTCCACCTGAGTGGGAGCGCGGGTGTCCGTCCCTCCGCGGGAGGGCAGCGCCTGGAGTGGCCTTTCGCCCGGGGTTGCCTACCTCTCCGCCTCCTTCCGGGCTCCAGGCGCCTTCTACCCCTCCCCTCCCTTCCGGGGGCAGCGCCCGGGGTGTCCTCTCGCTCTCCCTGCGGGCGCGGGGCATCCTTTCCTTTTCTGTGTCTCCAGGGCAGCGCCCTGTGTTATCTCTTATTGCGCCTCGAGGGCCTGGGTTCCCCTTCCACTCCTCTCTTTTGCCCCTTCACATCACTGCGGGGACCTTTGCCTCCCCCTCCTCCCGTCCCTCTAGGCATGGGGAGTCCTTGCTCCCTTCTCTGTTCCCCAGGGAGTACCACCGCCGCGGGGCTCACTCTTTCCCTCAGGATGCTTCCTTATCTCCTCTTTTTCCCCGAGGGTACTCGGGCATCTCTGGGCAGATCTCCCACCTGCCCTTCACCCCCACCACGACAGAGACTCACCGCCCATCCCGCCACCTGGTGGTCGCAGCCTCCTCTCTCCCGCCCTCTGAGGGGAGGTGGGGGTTACCGCCGAGTCTCCCCTCCACCAAAGGCGGAAGACTCCCGGGCACCCGCCTGTGGTGGGGAGGCTGCACCTGGCGTAGAGGAGCAGGGAAAAAGGGGTGGCTCCGTGGGGCATCCAGCTGGTGACTGGCCCCAGGCTGCTGACATGCCTCTTTCTGCCTTTGCAGGGGCTTCGGGAAGCAAGGATTCCAGTGCCAAGGTAGGCTGTGGGGCTCTGGGGAGGTCGTTTGTGGGAAGAGATGGTGAGAAAGTCTTTCTAGAAGTGACTGAGTTAGGCAGAGCGTGAAGGAATCACCCCTGTTAGAGTCATCTGCCAAGCTAGGACTTCTTGCCACAAAATGGTTCTTTTAAGGGGCATGTGTAATATGGGCAGTGACATATACATAGGAAAGGCCAGGGGAGCTGGGGGCCTTACATGCCAAGGAAGTGCACGCACCCTTCTCCCTTCCTAGCAGCAGAAGGGTCCAAATGGGTCTCCTCAACCTATTCTGCCCGGCCAATCCTGCTTCTTGAAGAAGTGTCTGCAGGGGCCTTTGCTGAGAGGATTTTCCCCCTAATTCCTGCTCACTTGTCCTTCCTCATTTCACAAAGTGGAGTTCTGCCTCCTCCCCTGCCTCACAGAGCATTGCACAGGTGGCCGCTGCCTCTGCAGGTGGCTTATCCCCTAGAGAGGCAACTGTGGTTGTCCCCTGGGCCTCATCCCAGAGGTGGTTCCAGATGGGGTGCCTCACAGATCCTGGGTTAAATTGTTCTATCTTCTGGGTAAATACAGAAAAGCTTCCACGCCACTGGTGATCTGGTCCTCACATCTGGTTTGAGATCCTTGACCTCAGACAGGGATGCCCAACCTCGGGGTGACTTTTAATTATGTGTGAGGTGGCCTTGGCCAATTCTCTCTCCAGGGACAAATCACTTGTAGACTTGCTTAGCCGTTAGGGTGGTCACACATTGTTTGAATTTGCTGTCAATGTTTTAGAACTGGGAGATTTCACTTCATATCTGAATTCTAGCTTCAAGTGTGGTAAGAATTGGTTACACTTCCTTGTTAGAATGCTCACTGGGAGCTGAGAGCACCTATTTTCATAGGCAGGGCACACATTCACTGTTTGTGTCTCGGTAAATCCCAGCCTGACCTGTTTTCACCCATTTCTGGTCCCTGTAGGCATTTGAGTTTGCAACCTGTGGTCTGAGAAGGTTTTTTTGTTTTCTTTTTCTTTTTCTTTTTTTCTCTCTCTCTCTCAATGTTAGGCCAGGTGTGGTTGAGTTTGGTGAGATGTTACATTTCTGGGGGATGTGTTAGGGGAAAACTGGTGAGCTGGGTTTAGATCAGGAGAAGAAAGCATTTGAGTGTTAGAGAGTCTGAGAGGTTACTTAGCACTGCCCCACAGTCTTGTCGAGTACCCCATCCTCCAGGGAAAAGTCAAGTGTTCCCCAGGGAGTGTGGGTGGCATTGCAGTTGTACAGAGCACTTGCAGCATGGCACTGCTGTCCTCTGAGACTCACACATCCTCTCACTTGAGATCTGGGGCACAGCCCACTCCGCCAGGGAGCTGAGTAGACCTGCCCAGCCTCCCCACCAAGATTTGGGATCCCAGTCTCAGGTGCTGCAACAGAGGACTTCCCAAATCCCTTCAAGTGGCAACAGCTTAGGCCCTGGTGCAAACAGCTGCGTTATTTCTAGAACGTTGATACTTCAAGCAGAATAGCAATGGTGTCTTTGAGCCAAAATGTGGAGATGATCTTTCACGTTATGTTTTACTTCCATGAATCGGTTTCTGTCTTTGTCTCTTGCCCAAGTCCGGGGTGATTTTTGAACATTAACTGCTGCTTTCCTATCCCACCTGTGAAAAAAGTTTGTGAACATCATACCGGAACGTGCAGGTGAAGACACATCTCAAGCAGGAGATCCTTTTTCTCAATGCTTGGAGAATGGTAGGAATTGTCTGGCATAGTGAGAATAAAGCAGAATTAAATTTTCAAATGGACTATGGCGACTTTAGAGGTAGGAGTACTCTTTTTTCACCTTTCAGTCTAGGATAGTGGACATGTGCATGGGCTGTCAGGCAGGTCACTGTGGGTTTGAATCCTGGCTTTGAGACTTCTTAGCCCATGTCACTTAACCTCTCTATACCTCAGGCTTCTTGTGTATAAAATGGGTCCAATAACAGTACCTACCTTAAAAAGCTGCTGAGCAGCTCAGCATTGTTGCAGTAGATAAGAGGCTTGGACCAGAGCTTAGCATGGAGTAAGCACTCAGAAAATACTGGCTCTTATGCCTGTGCCCACACTACCCCAGTGGTGAGGCTGGTGTGAAAGAGAAAACTGGCTCTGCAGGGTTGCTTTGTCAGGTGAGAGTTAAACTCCAGCTGTGAACGTCTGGTCGCCCCATGCCCCTGCCCTGGCAGTGTGTTCCATTTGGGCTGGAGTGGGAGAGAGCAAGCAATGGGATGTGGCAGGCTGGCAATCCCTGAAATGGAGATGCTTAGGATGGGGACCTCCAGGAAGTGGGGGTGGGGTGGGATGGCTGTGGCGGGGAAGGCTATCCTCAGACACGCTGAGTTACGTGGGACTAATTTTACACCACGGAGGAGTTCCTTATCCAAGTATTTTGGCACAACATATTTCCACTTTAAGTGCATTAATTAAAATGTGACCATCGTTTTATAGAAAATACATAAGGTTTTATTCTCTCACCTAAGTCAGAAATCCACAGCCCAGAGTCCTGTGTTGCTTCCAGTTTTCCGCTGCACCATCCCAGGAGTGACAGTTATCTCATGGTCCATGGACGGTGCTAGGCTCTTGTGTCATCACATTCTTACTTTGGCCAGCAGGAAGGAGGAAAGGGTAAAGAAAGGCAACGGACACTGTCAGTCATGGAAGTTGCCACAAGATAGTTCTGCCTATACGGTATTAGCTGGAACCTAATCACATACCCTCACCTTGCTGCAAAGGAGTATGTGGGAAACAAGTCAATTTCAGGTAGCCATGTCCCCAGCTGAAAGGCAGGGTTGGGGGTGTTCCATTTCAAAAGTAGAAGGGGAGAGGGAATATAGGCTTTGCCATTCTTGGTTAGGGAGTGTGTTGGATGATCACAAGGCAAGGAAGCCACTGAGCCTTCCGGCTCCATCCTGCTGCTGTGGAAGTTGAGTGCTGGGATGGGCTGAGAGAGGAAGGAGGCAAGTCCTTAACCATGGGTCGTTATGGATTCCTTTGTGCTCAGGGGTGCTTAACAGTGGATTTGCTTGCTTTTGTACTGATAGAGGACAAAACTCTTACGTTGACTGCCACATAATTTCTCCTTTTTGTTTCTATTTTCTATAAAACCACACTCTGTGAGGTAGTTTAAGAATGTCTCTGGTGATGGGTGAAACTACCTAAATTCTGGATTAGAAGTGGGACCCCTCAGATTCGTAACGCATACTTCTTTCTATGGCATTCCTTAGAAGGGCGTAGAACCTGCGTATGTGCTTTAATTGTAATTGAGACAAGCTTTTGGGTGGAATTAGACTCTTACATCGAGAAGCTTTTGTAGTTTGGCAAAGAGAAAAACTTTTTTTTTTTAAGGCAGACAACATCAGTAGAAATAGGTAGACAATAAAATACAGAGATTCAGAATTCATAGCAGGGGGTTGGAGTCAGAACTGGATTTGAATCTCTGCTCTACCACCTATGCAGTGTGTGAACTTGGGCAAGTTATCCACTGTTGTGGCCTCGGTGTCCTCATCTGTAAAATGGAGCTAATAGTCGTGAGCTCGGAGGATTATGGTGAGGAATAGGAGGTGGTGCAAGAGACATATCCACAGTCAGCGTCAATGACTCTAAGCATGGTCATTATTACTTGATTAGCTGTAGGAAAAACTGTGTCAACAAGGGACAGAGTTAATTCTGGAACTCATTAAATGGCTGTCTCTTTTGTGTATTTAGTTGGGTTTTCTTCTCAGGTATGTTTCTTCCCTGACTTTGGGTAATACCAATGAGTGTGCTGTTGGTATCGTCTTTTCTCACCCCTTTCCTCATGAGAAAGATCTCAACTTGCCATGGACTTTCTAGAAAAAACCCAGTACACTAATATTCTGACTGTGAAGACTTTCATTGATGATTATGATGAGTAAAACCAGCTCCTCCCTTTCCTGTGCAGATTAGAAAACATGTTTTTAAAGCTTCCAATAGAAATTATTCTTAAAAGCCCCTAAAATGTTGCACGAATCCACCCATTGGTATTTTCATCAACATCAACTCCCTAGAAGTTAGTTTTAGGCTGTAGTTGACACATACAGATTGGAATAGGCACTTTTTCTTTTAAAACAGCAAAGATGAAATCGAAGGTTAATTTATTTTTGGCATAGTTTCCCCCAGGAACTTATAATATGATAGCCTGCACCTCAGGTTGACCTTTCTCAGTCAAATCACCAAGAGGGATTTTTTTAAAAATTTATTTTTAATGCCGTCACCAAGTCAGGCTGCAAACTGCTGGAGCTTGCTTCTAGTATCCCATTTCCCTCCCTTCCCCGAAGCAGGATCCCAGAAATCGGTGAGTGAAACTCCACTCACCTTTTGGCTTATTCTGAATGTGTCCTGGGGGTTTGATGTTTTCATTTTTTCTCCCTGAAGTGAGATTTCAGGGCCAAAGTCCTGGTTGAAATGAAAATCTTTAGGTAGGTTCATGTTGGGCCTTAAAAACGATGGCTGCTTTGTTGGAGAGGCGAGAACAAATTCCTTTTGTGCTGTAGAGCCGTCAGGGAAAGCTTGAAGCTTTGTCACTGGGCAACAGAATGCTTTTCTTAGTAAATATGGAAAATATGACCTTCGAAAATCTAGTTGATACGATATACAAGTTCTTAGAAATTAATTAAAAAATATTTTCTCCACGAGCTAGTGATACTGCAGGTACTGCTCAGAAGCGATACAGCATGTTTATGGTGTGTTTGTGTCCATGAAGAAAAAGACGCAGAGAAGGTAACTGGCCAAAAGATAGACTGAATGTTTGAAATTAATTTATATACATTCTGTTTCTAGCTCTGTTTCTCTCCACACACACACACACACACACACACACACACACACGTAAATAGGTCATTGTCACAATTTTAAGAATATGCATTTCCTTTTTGATGCTTTTCAGTTACAGGTAGTTAAACTACTTAGTGCAATTTAAAATCCATGATGTGGTCTTTAGACTTCGCAGTCCAATTAACCCTTGGGTTGGGTAGAGGGATCAGCTGAAAAGTTTGTCATCTCTGGCTGATGCATTCAAAAGCTTGGTGTCTTACCCTTTTTGGCCTTTGATCTAACCATGGCCTCTTGGACTTTACTCATCCTACCTCTCCATTGAAATTGTGTGATGTTCTATAGATAAACTGTTGGTCTTTTTATAGAACATACAAAATCCACAGTGTTTACATGTGGCATTTGGAGGTGTGATGGTTGCTTGAAAACCTGGTAGGAAATTTGTATATGTACCACATCTGTCCATTTGTCCATCCATCCATCCATCTATCTGTTCATCCATCCTTCCAGATATCCACCCATCCTTCCAAAGAGCATTCATTAAGTCCTATGTATCAGGACCTATTTTGGATGGTGGGAATACAGTGGTGAATGAGACTGAGAAATCCTTATTGTCATAGAGTTTACAGTGTAATGGAGGAGATAAGATGCTCTACAAATCATTGCACCAATATTTAATCTCACTTTTGTTAACTACTTTGAAGGAAATGTTCAGGGTACTATGAGACTGCATAAGGGGATGCTAACCTATGCAGTGGTTCAGACAGAGTCAGGGAATTCTTTGGTCTGAGAATTGAAAACAAAAACAAAAGACAACTTCTCATTCTCTGAGGTAACTGGAAAAAGTCTGAGTTGTCAAGGAGCCAGGGATGAAAAATCTACTTTGAAACTGCTCGTCCTGGGTAGAGACATGCAGAAAGTCTTATCTCTCTGACATTCCATAAAGAAACCCTGAATCTTTATTTGTGCCACTGCTGCAAGTAAGATGAATATTTAGTAGAATTTGACAGTTACTTTAAGATGGCGTCTCTCTCAGACTGGCAGAGAACTTCTTCTCCTCTTAGCTAATAACTCAGATAATGAGCTGACTAATTTTATGTTCAGGGATTGCAGTTTGAGGTGGTTGTTCTAAAGCAGAAAATTTGGACCATTTCAGAGAGGTGCAAATAGATTGGGAATAAATAAAAAGAGAGGGCAAAGCATTTCAGTGAGAGGCATTTCTGAGCTGAAAGCCAATTTTCAGGGGCCTAGGATCACTCACATTGCCTCCAGAATACCTTCCTCACCTGGTTCCATGCCTGATAGTCTACAACTATTCCTTCCTTTGGCTTAAGCAGTGTTTTCTTTTGCTTGGAAGATAATTTTTTAAGTAGGTTCACATAAGCCATGTTGAATCACTTATAGAGAAATATCCTGTGTCAATTCTCTTTCCATTTTTCTGCTTCCACCAAGGAGAAAGTCTCAGTTTGGTGCTAACATGTCTTTAACACCTAACATAAATCTGGGCACTTAGTAAATGTTCTTTATTTTTTAGGAACCACAGGGAGTTATGAGAACATAAAGATGTGTTACTTTCTACCTGTAAGCCATTTCCCACCCCTACTTTTGCTGAACATTGAGTTTTGTTTTGTTCTACCTCTGGACCTAATTTCATGCTGGCTATTCCTCCTTGTGAAAAGGTAAGGAGAGTTCAGTGTCTTTCCTGGAAATGTTTGGTATTGGAAGGAAGCCAGATGTTGCAGAGAATTGTAAGGCACAGCCAGGGTCTGGTCTGGAAGGGTCTGGAAGAGATGGTAGCTTTTATTCAGGAGTGTCTGTCTTTTAGTATTTCTGTTGCTGTTGCTGATGTTACCTTTCCATTGTCCTTTATCCCACTGGTTTGTTTCTCCTGGATGTCTCCTTTTCCCTCTCCCATATGCAGAAGGTTGCCCTACTGAGTCAGAAGGGGAGCTCAGACCCAGACTAGGCAGGTTCTGAGCCCTTCCTGTTGAGTCTTGGCATTTGCTACATATGAGAGATGGAAATTAATTTAGCTCAAAAATAACCATGTTCTGGGGGGAATTCTAGACTCTTCTTTCATCATGCTACTGCCCAGTAACCAGACTTTGGGCTTCTAGATAGGCAGTATAGGTTGGTCCTGAGGGTGCAGGCTCAAAAACCAAACAGACCTGATTTCAATCCTGGAGCTGTCTCCTTATGGCTCCATGACCCTGGGCTGGTGAAACATGATCCTGCCGTTATCCACCCATCCATCCATCTATCCACCCACGAATCCATTCATCTATCCACCCAGCCACTTTTCCATCCATTATCCATCCATCCACCCATTTCTCCATCTGCCTCATGGAATTCACATTCCAATAGATGCAGAAGGCAATTAACAAATAACTTAAAAGACATACAGTTGACCCTTGAAGAATGGGGAGGTTAGGGGTGCCAACTCCCTACTCAGTAGAAAATCCACATATAACTTTTTATTTAATTATTTTGGTATCATTAATCTACAATTACACAAGCAACATTATGGTTACTAGACTCTCCCCATCATCAAGTCCCCACCACATACCCCATTACAGTCACTGTCCATCAGCATAGTAAGATGCTGTAGAATCACTACTTGTCTTCTCTGTGTTGTACAGCCCTCCCCCTGCCCTTTCCCCCCGACATTATATCTGCTAATCTTAATGCCCCTTTTCCCCCCTTATTCCTCCCTTCCCACCCATTCTCCCCAGTCCCTTTCCCTATGGTAACTGTTAGTCCATTCTTGGGTTCTGTGAGTCTGCTGCTGTTTTGTTCCTTCAGTTTTTTTCTTTGTTCTTATACTCCACATATGAGTGAAATCATTTGATACTTGTCTTTTTCCACCTGGCTTATTTCACTGAGCATAATACCCTCTAGCTCCATCCATGTTGTTGCAAATGGTAGGATTTGTTTTCTTCTTATGGCTGAATAATATTCCATTGTGTATATGTACCACATCTTCTTTATCATTCATCTACTGATGGACACTTAGGTTGCTTCCATTTCTTGGCTATTGTAAATAGTGCTGCGAGAAACATAGGGGTGCATCTGTCTTTTTCAAACTGGGCTGCTGCATTCTTAGGGTAAATTCCTAGAGTAGAATTCCTGGGTCAAATGGTATTTCTATTTTGAGTTTCTTCAGGAACTTCCATACTGCTTTCCACAATGGTTGAACTAATTTACATTCCCACCAGCAGTGTAGGAGGGTTCCCCTTTCTCCACATCCTCGCCAGCATTTGTTGTTGTTTGTCTTTTGGATTCAGGTGGCGTCAGGTGGTTTTAATTTGCATTTCTCTGATGATTAGCGATGTGGAGCATCTTTTCATCTGCCTATTGGCCATCTGAATTTCTTCTTTGGAGAAGTGTCTGTTCAGATCCTTTCCCATTTTTTAATTGGCTTATTTGCTTTTTGTTTGTTGAGGTATGTGAGCTCTTTATATATTTTGGATGTCAACCCTTTATTGGATATGTCGTTTATGAATATATTCTCCCATACTGTAGGATGTCCCACATATAACTTTTAACTCCCCCCAAACTTAACTACTAACAGCCTACTATTGACTGGGAGCCTCACTGATAACATAAACAGTCAGTTAACAATATTTTGTATGTTTTATGTATTATATACTATATTCTTACAATGAAAAAGCTTTTTTTTTCAAAATTTCTCAAATTTCCGAAGAATTTTCCCATACATCTATGGTTTAATTAAAAAAAAAATCTGCTGTAAGTATACCCGTGCATTTCAAACGTGTGTTGTTCAAGGGGTAACTGCATTTTGAATCATGTCAGGCTGTAATAGGAGCTTTGAAGAGAAGTAAGAGATTATCCTTTCCCTTGAAGATCTTTCTGGTCTTTTGAGGGGAACACAGCACATGGCCAATGAGCTGATAGGTAGATGAAAAGTGTGACAGCAAGGGGGTGCAAAAGCTTTGGATGACATCCTTCTACATGGGAGAGGTGAAGAGGACTCCACAGAGGAGCTGACATCTGAGAACAGGAGTAGGAGTCCCAGTTTGGCAAAGGGGTGGGGGCCGAGGAGGCTGTTTCACACAAAGGAAGCACGAGGTAAACAGGGAGGAGAGAACAGGGTATGTGCCGGGAGCGGGAAGGAGGGGTGTGAGGGCGGGGCTGGTGGGAGAGGAACGTCACACCCTCCCATTGGCGGGTTTGGACCTCGTGTAGTGACGAGAAGCAGTTGTTGTCATTGTTTTAAAGTGGGATGTGTGGGGGTGAGTGAAATGGCCAAATTGTTTGAAGGAGAGGAGCATGAGATGCATTTGGAAACAAGAACCGCCATGACTCAGATCCTGAAATTCCAGGTTTATGGAGTTGGAGGTCCGGTAAGAGAAACGGAAATGACCATTTCAGAAGCAGTGGGGCAGTGTTACCAGAGAATCTGGGGGCTGTTGCTATTTTTCACATACTAAAGAAACATTTGGATTTTCGTGTCAGTCACATTGTTGATCGTTCTATTTTTGAGAGGTGGTTACTGGGTTATTTTTATGGTTCTAACAATAGGGATATCTCTCTTCACTGCATCCTTAGGTGGAGGGGGCCGTAGAAATGATTTTTCCTCCGAGAGGAACCCTCCCACTCTCTTTCTCCCTCTTCTGCTGTCACTTCTCCAGCACGTGTTTGAGCACATGCTGCCATGGTGAAGAGCCTGCTTTGGAGATAGAAAGGCTTTGACTCAAATCTTGGCTTTTTATTATGGGACCTTGAACATGTCACTTAAACTCTTTGAGCTTTTGTTCCTTCAGAGGTAAAAGGAAACAGGACCTAGTTTACAGGGTACATGTCAAGTGTTTCCTTCGTGCCTTGCCTGGCCTATAGTGAGTGCTCGATATACAATAGCCATTTCAGTCATTCCTTGGGCTGGGCACTGTCTTGTCCTTACTGACTGTATAATCTTGTGGGGAGGCAAGGTGATGCTCCTGAATCAAGGAGGTGATGCAAGAGTGAATGTGCTCACAGGTCATGATAAGCAGCAGGAGATGCAACGTTCCGTGGGTCAGAGGGAGAAACGCGTAGCTGGGGTCAGAGAACGTGGGTGAGAGCAGTGCTTTCCAAGCAAGAGTTTCCTGGCTTTTGATGGTTTAATTTGTAGGAAACCTCCGAAAGCTGAATTGAAATCTGTGATGGTCTCCTCTGCTGCCTCATGCTGAAAATCTGTTGATGGCATTACAACTTTAACTAGATTTCTGATCACTTCACCTTTAAAATTTTCATTCTCTGCATGGAATGTTTACATGATCTTTTGGTTTGAAGGAGAAACTGGCAAAAAATGTGGGCGAAGGTGAAGGGTGAGGCCCACAGGACTGTCTCTTGTCCTGTGATGGTGGGGATGGTGGTTTTTATGGGGTAGCCCTTTTCTGAAGATCTTCCTTCCCTCCCTAAAGATGGGAATCAGTCTTTTTAGAATTTAGGCAATGTTGCAAATGAGAGTTTTGATAGCTGGATTTTTGTGTATGTGACAAAATTTATGGTTGGGTGTATTGATATCTACCTGGGCCAAACAGAGCACTTAGGGAAGCAGGACAGCATATAGATTGGTGAGGGACCTCTTTCTACTTTAGTTAGAGATCCACATTTTGGTGGCTGGCTTTCTATTCTTTCCAGGGTAAATACGGAATCCTTAACATGAGTTACAAGTCATTGCTCTGGGCCTTCATGAGCCTCTCCTTTACTTATGTTTCACTTTCTAGCTGAAGACCCAACTGGTCTACCTCAATCATGATACACCCCTGCCCACCCCAGGGCTTTTGCATGTGCTCTGTCTTCAGCTTGATTTGTTTGCTCTTCCCTATCCTCTTCCCCTGCTCACCACCTACTCATCCTTCAGAACTTAGCTCAAATCAGAGAAGCCTTCCCTGATTTTCCAAATCAGGTTCCCTCTTGTACAGTCTCATAGCCCTGGGTCATTTTTACATTTTCTAATTATATATTTATTTGAATGTTTAGTGTCTGTCTTTGCCGCCAGGGTGTAAGTTTTGTGAGAGTAGGGACCACATCTGTCTCATTTCCTGTTGTTTCTGTAGTACCCAGCTCCATACCTGACACATAGTATGTGCTCAATAAATGTTTATTGAATGAATAGATGATACAGGGGAGAGATGACTCAAGAGAGGGAGTCATTTGATTTGGGTTTTGGTACTAGTTTTGCTGTAGCTTGATGTGTGATTTTTATTGAGTGTATCACTTCCTAGTTTACAAGTTCTAATCATTTTTGTTTGAACCAAAAAAAAAAAATGTCCTCGTTAGAGCCTGCAGGGAAGTGATTTTCAGAAGTAAGTGAGTGCTGCAGTCTTAACTTAGGACACAGCCTCATGCTCTGTCCATGTTTCTCTGTAAAGATAAACAGTTTCTCTACTGAAGGACCTGCCTTATTCATTACAGGCCCTGGTTGACTGGGGTGAAAATAATTTCCTTAAATGTAGTATAAATTGGAAGCTACTTCAGTGCCCATCAGCTGCAGAATAGTGGACACACAGTGGAATATTATACAGCAATCAGAATGAGCAAAGTGCAGCTATATACAAAATAGGTGACTCTCCCAAACATAGCATGAGGTTAAAAGCCAGGCACAAAAGAGTAGATTCTGTGTGATAAGTTCAGGAACAGGTGAAGAAGGTAATCCCAGGTGAAGGAGGTTAGGATCATCATTATTACCTGAGGGCACAGGTTTGGTGGGGACTGAGAGGGGCTTTTTGGGTGCTGGCCACATTCTGTTTCTTGATCTGGGTGCTTATTACATGGGTGTGTTCACACTGTGAAAATTCATTGAGTTGTATACTTATGTCCACTTTTCTGTTAGGTATAATACACTTTAATAAAAGCATTTACAACATAGAGTTTTAAATCATTGTGGCTGAATCAGAAATGTTAGCTGGGACTTTTCAGTTTTGCCCACAGAAGTGAAATCCGTGTGGGAGACAAGCACCTTCTGGAGTCCCCCACTGAGGGATGGTGCCATTTCCTTCTTGGGGTGGGGAACATCTGCTTCCCATTCCAATGTTGCCCATTGGTTACAAACTGTAAAACAAGGAAGCCAGGGCATCCTGACAATTTTCCACCCAATAATTTAGTTCTGTTAATACCCATAAAACTTGAGGTCATCCATTATTTTAGGGCTTGTATTTTTAAAAATTCTATACTTAGGTATTCGTAAGAATCTATTAAAGCTGCTGCTACAGATATGCCTTGATGTCTCCATGGCTTGACAGACGGGATTTATTTTTCATTTATGGCACAGAGCAGTGCAGGTGATCCTGGCACTGTCTTCCGCACAGTCGTCCGGGGCTCCAGATTCCTCTATGTTAGGTCAGGTCTCCATTTCTCAGAGAATGTGAGAAAGCAAACTCATTTCACCACCACCTCAGCCTGGAAGGGATGGGTATCACTTCTACTCACATTCTGTTCACCAGAAGACAGGCACAGGGCCAGTCAACTGCAAGGGGCCCTGGGACATGTCAGCCAGCCGTGTGTCACGGGGAAAAGAAAATAGGTGTTGGTGACTGCAGCGAACCCTGCTCCTATCCTCAAAGCTATGGTTTCCTTTTACTTACTTTGAGGTGGTGTATCCAATTTTTCTCTGACTTTGCTTCAATAAAACTGAAATGTGAAACTAGATCTAGACCTGTTTATCTCATCAGACATAGGAGAATATGTTTGGAGGAGAGCACAGTCTGTTTGTGTTACTGAGAGTGAAACAAAGAAGCACTCTTCTTGTTTTTAGCTCTTAGGACAATCTGGTTCTTGTCAGAATGTCCACTTTTCCAACCAGTCAGAATTCTTGCCTCTTCCAGTTGCCAGTGGACATGATAAACATTTCTATTTGAGTCAGGGAGAGGATTGCCGAGTTGTTTTCTTTTCATTTGTCACCTGTCCTATAGAAGAATCCTGTGGAACCGGGTTCTACTTTTGGACATTTGGACACCTAACAAACCAATTATTTATTGTTGTGTAACAAACCACTTCAAACCTTAGTGGCTTAAAATAACCACCATTTATTTAGCTCTTGTTTCTATGGGTCAGTGGTTTGGCCTGGGCTCAGCTGGGTGGTTCTTGTGAGATGGGCAACGACTGGCCATTCTTGGCTGGGGTCGCATGTCCGGGATGCCTGGGACAATGGGATGCTTTCCCCACGTGGTCTCTCATCGTCCAGTGGGCTAGCCCAGGCTTGGTCACATGGTGGAGGGTGCATCCCCAGTGTACAAAGCAGAGACTTCAGGGCCTCCTGAAGCTAGTAAGTAGCCTCGGTGTTACTTCTGCCATATTCTATTACTGAAAGCAAGTCATAAGCCCATCCCGTAAATAAAGAAGGAAACAGAGGAGGGAATAGACTTTCTTGATGGGAGAAGCTGCAAATGATGTGTGGCATTTTGGGGAACCTACCAGATCAGTTTCAGTGCGGTGCTCATGGCTACTCAGCTAAAACACGCTCCAGTATGGCGTGTGTCTGCTGAACCGCACTTGTATCTGTGCGAGGTCCCACGCCCAAAGTGAGGGCCCATGGCTTACACCTGACAAGAGGACTTACCTTCAAGGGATGTGGCTGGGCCAGATGAGCTGCTGTACTGAGAGTGTATATGAAACACTGAATACTACAACCGTGTACTACCACCATTACCAGTGAATATACCAACATTCCTATTGAATGCTACTAACATTACTACTTAGTACTACTATTGTAATTACTGAATATCCCACTGTTACTACTGAATGCTACCACCATTACCACCATTACTATCACTCAGGTCCTGCTATGCACTTGGCTCTACACTAAGAGCTTGAGACTCAGAACATGTGGCCCCTGCCCTTGAAGAGGGAGAGATCCAAGAAAGATACAGATAGAATCTGTGAATCCAGCATGGCAAGTATAACCACAGAGGTGGGGTAGCGTGGGATGAGGCCAGGGGCATGGGTTCAGACTTCAGCTCCTCCACTGACCACGTGTGAGGTCTTGGCCACCTTACCTTCTTTAATCTTTGGTTTCCTTATCTGTGAAATGAAGGTCATGACACAGATCCTACGTCCCAGGCATCATGTGGATGGAATGAGACATGGCACGCAAAGAATGTGCTCATTAAATGTTCTGAAAAAGAAATTCTCAAATATATTCTTGAAGAACATCATAAAGGTGTCATTCTCACTTAGTTCTCCAGCTGTGACTCTGGCCTGGGTCATTGCTGCTTTGTCTTACAAGATGGAGATTTGCACACAGGTGAGTTATTGGAGTAGTTCCTCTTGGGAGCAACACCTGTAAGGTATTGAGGGAAGCAGCAGGGGTGGGGGCTGAGGGGGTTGGGGGACCGCTGGGTGGAAGGGAGAAGCTGACTTGGGGCACAGTAGTTGTAGTTGAGGTGAAAGCCAACCCCATGGCTGGAGCTTGGATGGCCCTTGAGAACTGGGACACTGGGGGCCTGCACCAAGTGGGCATCAGCTGTGGGCTGCTCTTGGGAAGGTGGCATTACCTTGTGTGGGGAAAATGGAAGTTCCTATGACCAGGATCCTCACCTGATCCCAAACTACTTGATGGTGTAACTGGCTTACTGTTAGGCTGATGCTTCCACACCCTAGGCAAAGAGCTAGTATCGACTGAGTCACTAATTAAAGAGCTCTGCCCAGTGCTCTGGGCAGAAGCAGAGGCAGAGGTGGATTAAAGATCTGCAGACTGCTGGATGCAGATGTGATTCTAGTGCTCGACCTACTGCTGAGAGAATAAAGCCAGGTATAAACCCTTTTACCCCAAGAAGGTTCTGTTGTCATTTCTTGGTCTTACTGAATCCATAGTGAACTTGCCTGGGACTGAACTCTTCAGGCAAGACAGCCTTTTCAAGGGAGGGTTCCCAGAGAGGATGCAGCTGTGAGCCGTTGGCCTTCAACACTCCCAGCTGCTGGGGGAATGAGTGTCTTGGCCCTGCAGTTGTGTGGAGGGTCGAGGGCACACACCATGGGACCCAGCACATGCTTACAGGTCTTTCTTAGAGGTCCAGTCCAAACTATACCTCCTTGGCCATTAGTAAGCTTGTGGGGCTTCATTGGTCCCATCACTGAACTGATTTAGTTGCTCTCTGGATTCATAGATAGTATCTTGCCAGAACTGGAATACCATTTACAGAGAGCCTTAATCCAAGTAGGCTTAGGGACATGGCAGTGGCTTGCCCAAGGTCATCCAGCTACCGGGAAGGTGATCTGGGATTCACATCCCTGACCTAATTTCTCTTACACCATGTTCCCCTGAGTCACAGGAGATGCCACCTGTATTCTAAAGGCTGGACTCCTTGACTTCAAAGCCTTGTTGCCCTTAGCCCTTAGCCCTTTTTGCGACTCCACTCTGGAATGAGTTTTCTTGAGTTCCCCTAAATGTATTTTTTTTTAATTGTGGATCATTGGTCATTAAAGGGTCAGGAAATCAATTTAGTAGGTCACAAACACTGTGAATTGGAAATAACAAATACATAACACTCAGGAAGTATAAGTATTGTTGCATAAAACTTTAATTTTGTGTATATATACATAGGCATGTGTGAACTGGGTCAAATGTAAAATGTGTTTCTCACTGTAGATAATGTCCAATGCAGTTTGAAAATCATTGTGAAAAGCGTAGAGAAGAGGCACTGGAGGCTCATGAAATTGGCTCATGGGCTGTTGAGGCTTTACTTACTTTCAGAAATGATATATAAATGCATTGTTTTGAATTCTTTATAGACATTTTCACCCCATCACAATATTGTAAGATTATTATTATCTTTGAGCTTTAACATATCACTGATGAAAGCTTTTTTTCCACGTAGAATTCTAAGTATGAGAGAAGAGATAGAGGAGATTTTTTAAAATGGAATTGTTGGTTTTGGTGGAACTGTCTGGCTTGACCTGTCACTTGGGAGCAGTGTCAGAGTACCAAGTCAAGGGCTAGCAGAGAGCTGTCCCTTTCCTGTAGTGAGAAGTAGCTGGTTATCCTAGGCGATAATGTGCACTGGGAAAGAAGTGTTTGATGAACAGAATCAGCACGGAGGAAGGGAGGAGGTGCTCAGGGGTTGCACAGAGCCACTGGAAGATGTGAGAACAGCGTGCCAGCATGAACGTGGGTTGTATCCCTATGGCGGCACTCTGCTAAGGGCAGCCTCCAGCTGGGATTCCAAGGGCTGGGACTTACTGTGTGTTTATATTCTTTGGTGTTGCCAGTAGGTGGGGGCCTAAATGACAGCTGGCACTTCACAAACTTCATCCCTTTGAATCTTTACCCTCTGTCAAGATCTACTGTTATGATTTCCATTCATAGATGAAGAAACAGCTCAGTGTGTCTCTTTTGACCTTCTCTGATTTGGGGCCCAAGGACCACAGGGTGGCCAGAGTGCTTCAGAGGGGACAAAAACTCAAGTTCAAGAAGAAAATGAAGTCAGAACTAGTCTGCCTGGGTGTATGTGTCTGTTCCTTTGTAATCCCTAGGAAGGTCTCTATTTGCTGGGAAGACAATGACTTTCCATTTTTTGGACATCTTCAAATAAGCTTTTTATATGTTGCTGACCAGAGCTGATGTTCGTTGAGCATTTACTAGGTGCCTGGTGCTGTTCTATGTGCTTTACATCTGTTAACTCATTCAATCCCTGCAACAATCCCATGAGGTTGCTTCTATTATTATATTCTTATTAAGAAAATTTTCCCTAAATTAGAGTTAGGCTTATATAAAAGAAGTATGGGGATGACGGTGGAGACAGTGATGCGGAGGACAACTAATGTGATCCAGGCACTTCACAAACTTCATCCCTTTGAATCTTTACCCTCTGTCAAGATCTACTGTTATGATTTCCATTCATAGATGAAGAAACAGCTCAGTGAGGATAAAGAATTTTCCAGATAATTGAAGAGCCTAGATTGAGTTCAGGTTTCTCTGAGTCAGATTCTAAGTTCATAGCCCCTAAGGTGAAGGGCTCACAGTGGACATGGGGTACCAAGATGGGCTTAGCGAGGCAGAGCAGCAGTCCGGCAACCTCAGGGGTGCACGATGGTGACCCAGCCCATGCCTTGGGGCCAGGAAAGCCTGCTTGCCATGGCAGTGGGTGGAAATGGCAAAATTGACAGGACATGGAAATTCCCTAGTAGGAGAAATGTTCCATTAGATTGTTTTTTTTTTTTCCCGTGAGGGAGTTTACACATCTATAGATTTTTAGCCAAAGCCCTGGATAAGGAATTCAGAACATGACTTCTGGTCAGAGGGCCGTTGGTGGTCATGTGACCAGAGTCAGCTGATTTCTTTGTTGAGTTGCTGGGCTGGAAGGACAGGCTGAGAACATGAGAGTCCTTGTAATTTGGAAGGAAGGGGTCACATACAGCAGACATGTCCATGGAATGATAATACTTCCCCAAAGACCTGTTCTAATTTATTGAGGCATGGAGCTGACTGCTTCCCACATGATCTCATTTATAAAGTCTGTAGCAGTGTAGGAGATCAGTCTTATTTTAACTCCATGAAGAAGGCTTGGGGATACTAAGTCGCTCCTGGTCTTGCAGCTAAAAATATTTGAAGAGGGTGAGAGACCTGGTTGTCTGATTCTGAAGTTTGTGATTCAAGTACTCTGCTAGGAGCCCTGACTGGCCTTTGGCCACGGCACAGCAGGTGGCATATCAAGGTGCGGTTTACATCCCTGTGTATCTTTTCCAAAATCCACTCAAAGGAAAGTATTATAAAAGGGGTAGTAGCACAGTGCAGTCCATCTGGCACATTGGGCCATATGTTCTCATGCAAAGGGGGATGTCAGGCGTATGTCTGCCCTCAAACAGCTCCCAGTCTATACGAAAGATCCATGAGTCAAACATTTATTACACAGTGTGATATATGGACTATAATGGTGGTGGTGGTACTGGGGGTATCTCACTTCCCAGGGTGTTGGGGAGGCTGCATGGAGAAGCTCAAGTTCTAAATTTTGACGAAGCGGAAGCAGTGAGGGAGCGAGGAAGTTCAGGGAGATGGGAGGAGAAGCAGCAAGAGAGAGAAGGGTCCCTTGTGAGGAGGAAGCAGTCGAAGGACTGGGGAATGTTAAGCTTATTTGGAAGAGGCAGAGAGAAGGCAGGAGAACTTTGAGAGGAGACAGCGAGAGGCCTCTGGGGTTCAAAAGTGAGCATGACCCTTTTCAAGACAGTGAGGCCAACAGCTTTAAGCGATGATGAGAGGGTGGTCGAGTAAGGAGGACATCTTCAGGGGAGGGAGGAGGAGAAAGCACAGAAGGAAATGTGAAAAGAAAATTGGTGGGAAATAAGGTTAGAGGCCAGGTGAGAAATTCTTACCTGATGGTTTCAATTTGCTTTATGAAGGAAAAAAAAAAAAGAGAGAGAGAAATTGGACAGATCTGGATTCAAATCCTGTGACTCCATGCCAATTTCTTATTCTTAGCTTCCTTATTTTTAAAAAGGGGTAAATGATAAGGATATTACCTTCCTCGTGGAGTTGAGACGATCAAATAGGGTAATGTCTGTGTGGGTCAGAGTGGCACTCTGCCTGGCACATAGTACGGAAAAAAAGAGGAGTGTGACTGACAGCAGTTGACTTGTTTGGGTACTTGATGGACAGGGGTATCATAAATAGCAGCAGAAAATTCAAAAAAAGGAGAAAGCATGGGGATGAAGATAGTGAATTTTGCATTGTCTGTGTTGAGTTTAAGACACTTGTGGTACATCCAGGTGCAGGTGTCCAAAAGGCAATTGGGGATAATGAGAAGCCAGGGATGGAGGTAAAAATCTGGCAGTTATGAATACAAGGAGGTATTTTTCAAAATATCTGAAGCATGTTACTGGTGGTACTCAAAGATTTTAATTATGTATAACGAGAAACAGCATGGAATTACATAGTTTTTTCCTCTCTCTTTAAATTTCTTTCAGTTCCGATTGTTAAGGATAATGTCTCAGTTTGGTGCCATCATGTCTTAAACATGTTTCTAATGCATGCTAATCTGCCTTTTCAGTAAGATGAATGAGGCAATCTCAGGCTTCGAGCTATGTGGCTGTCTCAATTACAAATTTTCATTTTCATTGTGTTGTTCATGTGTTGTCTTCTACGTAGAGCAGATGTTTCTAGTTTTTCCAGTTCTTATGGTGGTTTCAGATAGGATGCTTTTTAATAATAGAACACTTAACAAGCTGTCTGGAGATAGGTGGTTCTAGGGTTAGCTTAATCAGAGGCTTAACAAGGTCATCAAAGACTCAGGACCCTTCCAGTTATTTCTCTGCCATCCTCAAACTGTCATCAATATCTCCCCTCTTGGTCCCAAGAAGACTGTGATAAGTTTCAAGAGTCACTTCCTCACAGGGCAACATAAAAGCAGGAAGGAAGAGGACACAGGACAAAAGATTTGTCTTCAGGTACCTCATGTCACGCCCTGGAATGGTGGTAGCCATCTTTTGACTATGAGGGACAAGGCTGAGCTGTGAATGGCAGTGTGGAAAGGTAAAGGGGAACTCTGTCCTTCATGATGGCACTGAGTCAGTGAATTAACTAGCCTTTTTATAGCCTAGTATCTGGAAATTTCGTTTTGTTAGATAATTCTCTTCCTGTTTAATTAGATAAATTGTCTTCCTGCTTAAACCATTTCGTGATGATTTTTTTGTTACAGCTGAATGCATCGTATCTCAGACAACTTCAGCTTATTGACCAAACCTATTAGGAGTTATTATTCCTCCCTTTTTTTCTTGGTTGATTATATTTACTCTTGAGACTGGGTCATATTTTCCTGGTTTTTCATATGTGATTAATTTCTGATTGTATGCTAGACCTTGTGAGTGTTATGTGGTGGAGACTCTGGATTCTGTTGTATTCTCTGAAGAATATTGATGTTTTTGTCTTAGTAAGCTATCGACTTGGTTGGACAGTAAATTGTCTCTTGGACATCAGTTCAGATGTCAATTTAAAAAAAATCTTTATCTTTGAATCTTCTCTGAGGCTGTCCCATGCATGCATGGTTCAAGAGTCAGCCAGATAGGATAGAGTTTATGCACAGAATTTGGGGCTCCTTCTCTCTTGGCTTTCTCTAATCTTGGATTCCCTTCTTTCTTCCCAGTATCTGTGGTTGATCTGAAAGTTGTCCTCTGGCTCTGCAAGCCAGAGGGACTTAGGGTTTTGTGCTGGAGTTTTAGCATTGCTCGGTGCTGATGGTGGCTTGCTCTCAGGGAAAAGCTGTGAAATGGCCATTCCCTTCTTCCAGGTTTCAGCCCTTGCTCCCGAATCTGCCTTCATTGGTTTACTCTTTTGAGAATTTTGTCCAGAGTTATATTTGTTTTCTGCAGGAAGGTTGGATAGATCCAGTGTGCTTGAGCATAATACCAGAAACAAAAGCCTTCTTTCTATCTAACATTTGGGCAAACAGATGCCCAGGGAGATAAAGCCACTTCCCCAATATCACGGAGCTTAGTCAGTGACCAGAGCCTGAGCCCAAACTCTGGCTGCTGTACCCAGGGTCCAAGATAACTCCGGGGTATCTGGCTGCAGATTTGTGCTTCAGAATAGTCTGTCATTTTGGACTCAGTTTCATTTTGGCATGAGAAATGCCTGCCCTGGGATTGGAGCTGTAACAGCCACACAACTGAGCAGGGCAGTTTCATGGCAGCCTTGGGTCAGTTTTGTCCCCTTCCAGTCAGGATCCTTGCAGTGGTTCCTTTGAAAGGTTGTAATCAGGAGGCAATGTTCCAGGTAGAGTTTTGGGTAGAAACTTCATCAGCCAGGACCAATAAGGTGTCTGATGATTATTTATTTGGCAAAAATTTTAACAAAGTAAGTCAATAGTAAGTGTGGTTGAAAGAGAGGAAGTTCAGAGTTCAGTAAGTTTTTTTCCCCTTCTTTGTTTTTTTTTAGCATAAAAGAGGAAGTGACTGCTCTTATTTTTGTACCATCCTTATCACTAATGGATATGGAGTAAAATCCTAGGTAAGCTGAAGTCAGGTTTTAAAAATTTATAAGGGTCTCCCTTTCTCCTTTGTAGGACCACTGGTGTGAAGTTTCTAACTTTAAAACAACCTACATAAATTTTATGCTTTTATGCTCTTTCCTTCAGGAACAGAAATGGTCCCCTCCAAAGTAGTCATTTTCAGTTCTCTTCCTAACCACTCTCAATGCTCAGTGACCTAGCTCACCCTTAGGTACGATGTTTCAACTCCTTTTTTGGGGGTGCTGCACAAACTAGAAATATAAGGTAGAGCCTTCTCCTGCCTCCTTCCACCCTAGTGGAGATGGGATATTCTTGTAACTGGGGCGTCTGAAGTCTCTTCATGCAAGTAACAGTAGATGGGTCAGCAGATGGACTCTTGGGCTGGTTGCTGTGTTTCACTTGGTGCCTCTGGGTTGGATGGCTACTTTCCTAATGGTCGTAAGTCTTAACCCTTAACGCTTGGCACAGATTCTACCCTTTGGGCTGGATGGAACTGAAGGAAGGTTCTGGAAATGTAGACTTGAGCCCAGAAATATGAAGGGCTCTGGATAACATGCTAAAGAATCTGCCTTTTAGACTTTGTATCCACTCTGCACCCTCCCCTACCTGAGTTCAGTACCTCTCTCTGGCCAGATTGCTCTCAAGCTCTGTGGATTTTTGTTGAATTCTATCCTTTGGCTCTTCCTCTACTGTGAAGCATTTCCCTTTTCACACCTGAGTGTAAGTAGAAAAGAGCAGCAGTTAACTGTTAACTGTATTGATAAAGTGCCTGCATTAAAAAAATGTTAATGATTGCCCCTGGGAAGGGATTAAGCGTGTAGGTTTTAGCTTATTAGAAGAGCAGAAAGCCAGGTGGGCCCTGGTTTCCTGTTTGTTTTAAGAGTAAAAAGAAAGCGTCAGGGGAGGCAGAAGCCTCAGTCACGTGGTAATAATGGTGCCCTTATTTATCCCCATAAGCGTATCTTTGGTTGATTTTGGAGTCAACTGGATTTTGTAACCCACCATGGGTGATGCAGTGAGGTTGTCCTGTTGTGTTAAAATGAAGAAAATTAAGTTAATAGAAAATGCCTAAGTACAGTCATATTAAGATAAGTAAATGTCATAATAAGGTAAAAGACCTTTTTTGGCTCTTCCAATCTAGGTCTCCTCCCCCTTTGCCAGAGGTCACCATTAGTCTCCTTTTAGAACCTGTTCTCTGTTCATATTTGTATCCAGGCAGATTATACGATAGAGTTCATGTGTAAGTGTTTGGCTAAATGGTGTCGTGTAGCACACATCATCCTCCGGTTTGCTTTTGCCCGTAACAGTGTCTTGAAAAACCATCTGTTAATGCTTTTAACTACTCTGTAGTATTCCATAAACTTTCTCCCATTTTCGCAGCCACTCCCATATCAGATTCTTTTTTTTAGGAGTCGCCATGGGGAATACATGATTCAGTTTGTAATAGATACTGTCAAATGTCCTCCAACGCGGCTGGACCAGGGTACATGCACCCAGCAGTGTGTTTCCGTTTCATTGCATCCTCCCGACATCACGATGCCATCAAGCTTCAACATCTGATGGGAGAAAAATGACATTTAATTTTAATAGGGATTTTCTTGATTATTCGTGAAGTTGAACATCTTTTTTACATATTTATTGGACACAGTTGTTTTCATCTATGAATTGCCCCCTCACCCCTTTTTACATTTTTGTATTTATTTGTAAGGAATTTTTACTTTAATCTATTGGACACCAGTCCTTCACTAGTTATTTGTGTTTCTGTTTGTTCTGTTGTTGTGTTTGGGTCTGTTTTCATCCTGAGTCCTACGCCACTCTTCGTGTCTGGAATGATAGATGCCCTTCTACTGGTTCACCTTTTAAAGACTAACAAACCATTTACCAGAAATCCATTGTTCCCACTAAAGATGAAAACACTGAGGCTCCAAGAGATGAAGTGATTACCTCGGGGTCACAACTTGTGCAGCCTTTGAAAGCTTAAACAGACTTAGACCAAATGGCTGTGAGCCACAGGGAGATTATTATCTGTAACCTTTCATTATCATCCAGACACTTCCACCTGTATCTCAGGAGAAAAGTCTGTTTAATTATTCATCTCTTTTCCAAGTAATTGGTGACAAGTCCTCCAGCTGCGAGATGTCATAAGGTTTGGTGCTAAAAACACCCACCAGACATAAAACAGGGTATCCAGTTCCAGAGAAATAAGTAAATGGAGAGCCTTTTCTTGGGGGTCTGTTGTTGGAGAGTCTCCTTGTATACTGACAGAAACCTTTTGCCAAACTGCCCTGTGAATAGAAGGCCGGTGAGACCAATATGGCCACGGTCCACATCTGTTTATCACTTTCATTTGACCTCTGCACCTTTTATTTCTTCAGGTCCTTCAAAAAGGATAAAAAATCCTTTATAGCTAGAGGCAAGATCAGGGCCTCTCTATAGGACTCCTAGGGAGCAGTAGTGCGCTGCCCCATGTTATAGGATGGGAAACAAAATTTGAACTCAAGATGTATACAGCTGGTGTATGTAAGGACTTCCCTGTCCTGGATGGCAAACATCGGTTTGAAATACTTGAACATCCATGCAACATTTTTTTGGTCCAGGCACAGTAATAAGCCATACATATGACTTATTTAATTTTCATAGTGACCTATGACTTAAATAGTTTATGGTCCCCATTGTATGGATAATCTGAGTCTCAGTTATTAACTTGTTCAAGGTCATGTGGCAAATAAGTGGCAGAGTGGCAAGTCAGATTCCAGAATGTATGGTTTTAATCACTACATTAATGTTCCACAGTGTCGTTTTGCCTTGTTTTCTGTTTATTTCCAGAACTGGTTAAATGTTTGCCCAATAAAGTTTTCATAAAGTAGTGATCTGAGTGGCATAGAGGGGGTCAGGGAGGGCTGGCTTGGCTGGGGCATGTACCCATCTCACATTAAGTCCACTTGGGTTTATTTTTGGCTGGTTACCAAATTATTATTCAAATGCTTGAATACAACTGGTCTACCAAGGTCCTTCTGAATTTGGTTTGAGCTGCCCTCAGTGAATCTGAGAAGATGGGAAAGGGGATGGGAGCTCATATTTATTGAGCTTGACTTTTAAGTAGGTATTCTCATTTCACAGATGGAGAAATGGAAGTGAGATGACCTTTGCCCAAGGTCACTGTGTTGGATTATATTATTGACTCAATTATTTGCTTTCTTCCTAAAGGAGGATTTATGCATTCCTTCCCATTGCTATGTGGCTTATAGTGCCTACTTACAGGAGGGATGTACTTTCCTATTTCATGGATGTGGAGCTTGGCCATGTGACTGACACACTGACCAGTGGAATGTGAGCAGGCATGATGTACTCTACACCTAAGCAGAGGCTTTAAGAGCTGTTGCATGGTTTCACCATTGCTTTTTTCCCCCTCTGCTGCAAGATCAAGCCAGGGCTGTCTCCTGAGCTTATATCCTGGGATAATAAAGATACACGGAGTAAAGCCACAGAGCCCCAGGCAATTGCAATGACATATAGTCTGAACAAGATCTCAACTTTGTATATCATAAGCTGCTACAGTTTTGGGACTGCTTGTTATTGTAGCCTTACTTAGCCGAAGCTGACTAGTAACAGTCACATAGCCAGTAACTTGACTAAGCAGGAATTTGAACCAGGTTGAATTCCAAGTCCTATCCATATTCTTTTTCCTTTTTCAGTCTTTCTTCTGTTGTTCATGATATTTGCTATATCTGTGTGCTACCTGTCCTTTTTTTTTTTAAAGAAATCAATGTGTTTCTTTAAATGGTCTCAGTTTTGTCATTTCAACACATTTATTTTAAAGGAAACTTATCACTATATGAATGGAAAAACACTATCACCACAAACAATTAATAACTATAAATATGAGTATTTATATTAGAAATAGGAAATTCTATGTACTGTTGGCTGACAAGGATCCGAGTTTGAAACATCCTCCCTCTTTGTTCCAAAAGGGAGGTTAGCAAAGATTAGAGCGATGCTCAAAACATATAAGCATCAAACTGAGACTTTCTCTTTTGATATAATCAGGAGAATTGAAAAAGAGTTGAAAAGGGAACAATTTCCACCTATTGTGGTTTGGTGTGATTGAAAGTCATGTCTATGTTCCACCTAAAATTCTTTTCAATACCACTGGTGAGTGATATGTGCTCACACGGGGAGTTTCCCTCCCTTTCGTCCTTATATAATAATTGTAAGCACTTATGTAAGCATGCTCTAGGGGACAGGCACTCTCCTACGTGTTCTGCTTATTTACTCCATTATTAGGTTAGGAAGCAGAGGTCCAGGAGGTTAAGCTACTTACCCAGTTAGTAAGAGGCAGGGCTGGGATGTAAAGCCAGGTGTGTCTGACCCCAGACTTGTTCGGCTGAACCTTCTCACTGCTCACTTGGAGCCTTTCAGTGCAGCCACTAGGTGTTCCAGTCAGAGCAGTTGCAGCTGATCCAGGGCAACACCTGGGGCCAAGACAGGGCCTTCTGCCACAGGAAGGAATCAAGGGCCCTGGCAGGGCTGCCAAGCATACCCCAAGGCAGGCTCTCATGGGGTGTTTCTGTCTGTTCCCACAGCCACCTGTGCTTTTCTCTGTCTTGGTATCCACTCTAGATGTATGATTTAGCTACTTCTTGATTACAGACTACTCCTACCATATGCACAAAAGTCTACAGGCCACATGGTCAGGTCTGCTGCTCTTGGTTGGGTGTGTGGTGGGCACGTGGTAGGTTGCCTGCGGGGCTGGCTGGACTAGGACGGCTTCGCTCACATGTCCTGTACTTGGATGTATATTAGCTGGAGCAATAGGGAGCCTGGGCCTGTGTGTCCCCTCATCCAGCAGGCTACTCGGGCTTGTTCACAAGGTGGCTGGGCAACGTTCTAAGGCTCCAGGTTTCTAAGAACACAACCATGCAAGGGTCCTGAGAACTAGCCTCAGCACTGCTGCACTGTCACTTCTGCTGGATTCTGTCACTTCTGCTGGATTCTGCCAGCCAACAGCAAGTCGTGGGCCATCCCAGATTCAAGACATGGGGGAACAGGCTGCACCTCTTGAGGAGAGGAGTTGCAGAGTCATGTGGCAAAGGGTGTGGACCCAGGGAGGAATGAAGAACTGGCCATTTTTGCAACTTCTCACCCTTGCTCCTTCATTAGCCTCACCTTCACTTGGGACTGAAGCATGGACATCTTTCTCTCCGCATGCCTGGCACACAACTAGATCCTGTGGAATGGATGTGTGCCCCAACCACTGTGCCTTCTCTCTGTTCCTAGAGAGAACATCTAGCTTGCCCCGCCTCAGTGCCTCTCTCTGACCTTTCCCATGGCTCCTTGTCCTCATTTCCATTTCAGATCAATTGTTAGGTCTCTGAGAAGCATTCTCCAACTACCCTTTTGAAAGTATACCTTTCCACGCTCATTACATCGCCTATTTTTTTTCTTTCATGGTGTCTATAACTATTTAAAATGATGTATATTTCCCTCCTCTAGAAAGTAAGCTTTGGGAGCCCAGGTCCCTTGTCTGTCTTGCTTTCTGTTATTTTTTTCAGTGCCTGGAACAGCAGTGGGAACCTAGTGGGTGCTCAGCACACACTTGTCAAGGGAATGCTGTCTATATCAGTGTATCAGTGCCTGAATGGCTTCCCTGTGGCTCATCTTGTGCCTGAAGGCCCTGGTGCCAGCAGCCACCATAGTTGCAGGAAATAGTCCTTTGCCAGCCAGCTTAGTGGGAAGAACTGGCAGGGTTCCCGTGACAGCCCCTTCCAGGTGGCAGCTTTTGCACAAGTCCATGTGGCCTCTCTGTGTCTCAGTCAGGGCTTTTTTGGGTCATGAGTGATGGAAAATCACTCAAGCAAACTGAGGCCAAGAGGTGGAATAGTTAATGGGTAAGTGCAAGGCCTCCAGAGCTGCACTGTTTGGATTCAGGTTGTGGCTCTGCCACTTCCTAGCTGGGCGACCTTTGGGAAGTTGCTTTAATTTTCCTCACCTACAAAAGGGTGGTGTGTGTGTGTGTGTGTGTGTGTGTGTGTGTGTGTGTGTGTGTGTGTGTGTGTATGTGTAATACATCTTAGCTGCCTTATAGGGTTTTCAGGACAATTAAAGCTTTCCTGTATGTAAAGCACTTATTGCCGGGCAGCCGGCCAGCATCTCTGAATATGAGCTGCTGTTGTTACTAGGATAATAGGAGGTTCCCATATATGATCAGATGGAGGGCAGTTCAGCCAGGCTGCAGGAGAAGCTGGATAGAAGGACCGGAAAACCACTTGGAATGCCATGGGTTCTTTAGTTCTGACATGTCTGCATTATTCTCCTTTCTCTGTCTTTCTTGGCCCTTTTTTGCACTGGATCAGCTATGCCCTTTCTGGCCGTATTCACACTGGTTCCCAGCTGGGACTGATGACCTCTCTTAGGTATAATCCAAAGTTTTTGGGGCAAATGCCACCTCACAGGGTCGGGTGTGCACCTGTGGGCCCTTCACCTGTGGCCGGGGGATATGGATATGGAAGACACTGTAACTGGAGTCCTGCTCCTGTAAGTTTGCCAGAGAAGTCTACCAGGGATGGGCAGAGGCCCAAAAAGGTGTCAGCTGGAGGCAGCTACGATCGATATTATCTGCTTCCAGGCTGCTTCCCTGCCTGCCTTTCAAGGCCCTCAAACATATACTCCTATTCAGCCTCACCAAAATTATTACTTTTTAAATTCTTCCCAGTACATTTACTAGTAATTACACGAGATTCATGCCTTCTGCCTCTGTAAGTCACTTGGTCATTTCCAGATCTTATACTTGGCTGTCACAATTGTTTAAACTTCACAGAATCTCTGAATTTCAAGGTTGGATGGGAAAACTGCTCTTCTGCGCTTATAACAAATACACACCTACACGCACAAACTCATGTATTTACTAAGATACTATTAGGCTAAACATTCAGTTCCATGAATTTCTGATTTCACCAACAATGTTTATCTTTCCATGTCAGAACATGTAGACATTTAAAGACACTGGCAGCATAGAATTTCTTCGTTGTACATGAACTAAAGGTTCTTGAATTTGTCCTCGGTTTTCCAGTGTGTCCATGTACTTTATAAATGATGGATTTGGAAAGCCCAGGTAACACTTCAGCTCGAGTCTGCTTATCACTGAACAGAAAAGAGCTATCACATCTCATGTTATAGATCAAGAAATTCAAATACCTGCAGGAGCCAGGCAGATAGCTTAAATGAGAAATGCCTGTATATTAAACCAAAAGAATTTTCTTTACTTATTCAAAAAAGTACATAATTTTTTGAAACATGCATTTTTTTTTTAGTGCAGCCTTATTTCCCTTTCTTTCTATAGAAATATGGGGACAGAAGACGTTTGTTTTAAGTATACTCTAGGGAAAATAACAGTCTAAGTGTGGTAAGAGCTGGTAACTGATCGTCCCATGTTGGTGATGGGGATGCCACAGGGAGTGGCGGGGACTGTAGCAGTAGAAGGAACATGCCCCATCTCAAAAGGTTGGCCACTTCTCAGTTCAAGCCAGTTGTTGCCAATGTGGGAACACAGGCCCAGCATTGCTAGAGTCTCCATTTTTTTACAGAAGAGACAGGAAATCAGAATTATTTATGGGAATTCTCCTAATTTCAGAGTATTAGTAATGTATTTACTTTTTTAAAACTAAAAAACAGCTTGTAGGGCAAACAACATGTGGGTCACCAATTTGTGATCCCTGATATAGGTAACATTACTTCAATTAGTCTAAAATCATTAACTAATTTTTAGCAGCTCTCTCATCCTGCTGACTCACTGAGCTTTTTGTCTAATGAAATCTTTAAATGATTCATAAATGCTTAATCTGGAAAACCTCTTAATTCAAGTTGGGTTCCTGGACTTGGGAATTTGGTTTCTGGACCTTATATTTGCTTGTGCTAAATCCATTCTGTTCCATGTGTTTAAGATGCTGCTGTTGTCTTCCAGCGTGGTCCCTTGCCTTATCAGTTATGCAATGCTTTCAAACTTGACTCATTTGATCCTTTTCTCCAAGTCTTATGATAAAAATGCTAAGACAGACTGAGAACCAAGAGGCAGGAACCCCCCCCCCCCTTTTAGCAGAGCTCACCAGTGGTGTCCAAGGACTGACTTTCACCCTAGATGTGTTTTGCTTCAACTGAAAAGAATTAAAATATTTTAAAAATTAATGGCTTACATCTACAAATAGGATTTCATGATAAAATACCTGTATTTAAGCACCTTTTGAAAGATCTTGATACCTGGCAGCGCAGATTCTACGTCTATCAGGCACCAGGGCCAGAGCTGACAGTAGCTGACTCCTTGGAATGGATGTGGCAGTCTATCCGCCTCATTTTTCATGACTGTCCTGGCCCTGTAGACATTTATGGTTGCAACTCTTATACAGGTTTCTCAGTAGGTTATGCAAATTCACTGACTGATTCATTTATTCATGCACACATGCAATAGTTTTTTGAACCCTGATCTATGTGGAAGGAACAGTACTAGACATGGGAGATATAATGGTGATCAAGAGAGATGCTATCCCTTCACTCATGGGTCCCACAGTTTACCAGGGAAGCTAGATATGAAACAGTTTTGTGAGTAATTTTACATTTAAGTGCCACAAAAGCGAATTGCATTATACAGCATTTGGCTTAGACGTTTAATTTGTCACTAATACACCAGACTGTCTGAGAGGATAGCGCATTTTTCTGACTTCCCCAAAAGACTATCACAAGCAACTTTGAGGAAAGCTTTGCTAAAGTCCAGAGGTGTATTCCACAGCACACTTCCTTTGTCCACCAGATCAGCAATCCTAAAACAAAACAAAGCGAAGCAAAACAAAACAAAACACTCAAAAGGAAAATGAGGTTAGTCTGGTATGTCTCACCCTCCTTATGCTGCTCTTTTGTCTTCAGAATCCACTGTTTCTTTCCCTTTTTGAAAAGCAGATGGCATTGGCATACCTCTTAGTGTTATTATCGCTCTCCAGGATTCTTCCGGGGCCCCAGGCAGCGATTTGGTGGTCTCACTTGTCACATCTCTTAGAGCCCTGGTGTGAAATGGAAGTGGGCCAGAGGAACTGAACTTATTTAAGGGCATCTGGGTGTTTCCTAGATGTATTTACTCTGCTTACTCCCTTCAAAATATTACCACTCAAAGCATTCAGATGGGGAAAGTGGTTCACCCTGGAATTTCCTTTATTCTGAAGCTCTAAGTCATAGGAATGGGTGGAAGAAAAAAGTTTTATCCCTTGAAAATTCCTTAGTTAGGATCCTTTGGTTGTGAGGAACATAACCTGACTCTGATTAACTCAAGCAAAAATGAATTTATTTGAAGGATATTGGAGAAATTGGAGATTGAAGGAAGAGATGAAGATTTAGGCTTTGGAAAGTTCTGGAACCAGAGAACCTGGGGATCTAGGAAGCAGGACCTAGTGGTCCATTCCTTCAAGCTACCATAGACATGAAGCCATGAACACTGTCCAAGAAGCAGAAATCCGGGGGTGCAGCTTTTGATTGGCCAACCCGGAGTCACATGACCATCCGAGACTGGCTGACCTTACCAAGACCCCATGTAATACTCTTCGAGGGAAACCAGGGGAGTGGACCCTAACCTAGGCTGGTGAGCCCCATGGATGTTCTCTGGTGTCTTCTTTCCTTAACCTAAAGCCAGTTACTGACTCTGAGTTCATCGCCAGTGGTGTGTCATCTTTTGCCCCGTTCAACTCAAGTCAAGAATGCTAGTTGTTCACGCCCTAGTTCTCTTTCACTTCATCTCAGTCTTCGAGCTAAGAATCTATATAAATGATAATGGGGAATTATCATTTATCATATATATCATATCATAGATATGCACATAGCATAGTGCATATATCAAAGCACTCTTCCAAGTGCCTTTTAGTGACATTGGCTCATTTATGACTGGCAATACTCTGAGGGAGTCATTTCTCATTATTCAGTAGTTATGTTCTATAAAGTTGCTGCAGATCCTTGGTAAATACTGACCACTGCTTACGGGGAAAATACAGGGTCAGTTTCCTGTGAGCCTCTGGCTATGACAGTTTTGTCAATTGACCAATGCATAACCCTTGTTTTATGTGTATTTCTGTTTTAAAGTCACCTTATTTAATATTTGTTGTTGGCTTATTAACATCAGACTCATGGCCAACAGCCTTACAACTCATGCCCGAGTGAAACTTACCTAACACATGTATTTTCTTCAAGAGACACATTACAACCTTCTTACACTTAGGAGCACACCCGTGGGGGCCATTTGAAACATCAATGGTCCAACAAAAAGCACAAAAATGTGAAAAACAGGGTACTAAATATACCACAAAAAGAAGAGCTGTTTATAACAAGAAAACTGAGGCATGAAGGCAGAGCAATGCCTTGTTCCACCTCAGCTGGGGATGTGTGTGTTGGGTGACTCAAATTTTTCACCACTTTGCATATGTCTGAGAATGATGATGAAAGCACCATGAGTATTGATTTTGGGGTTGTAAAATAAGTTTGCAAGCGGGTGAATTTGCAGATATGGAATCTGTGAGTAATGAGTGCCGACTTCAGTGCTGTTATCTCTATTTTACAAATGGAGAATGGAGGTGGAGAGACAGATTTGATTATCTGCCTGCAACCAGAGCAGCAGGGGAGTGCAGGGCAGTGTCTGCATGGGCTTTCCGCCTGCAGGCTGTGTTCCTAGAATTGGTGTGCTGTGGCTGAGTGCAGTACGGCCCCTGCTGAAAGGTTTCCATGTTTTGTAGGCACTTAGGAAGTCGAGACTACTGAGGTCCAGGGAGAGTAGTAAGGGTGGTGGGATGGGAAAGGGGTTTCCCTGAGTAAGGTTGGGCTGTTGGCGTAGTCTCTGATGAGAGGCAATGATATGTGACCCTGAGGTTTTCTATATAACTTCTTCAAATGCGTCTCCCACAGACAGATGTCAGGGTAGTCTGGGAAGAACTCTTGTTTGTGGTCTTCGGATTTCCAGGACAGACCAGCGTAGTGCTTCAGAGCATAGACTGTGGAGCCTCAGCTTCCCAGGTTTGAATCCTACCTCTGCCAGTTAGTTGTTAACTCTGTGACCTTGGGCAAGTTAATTAACCTCTCTGTACCTCAGTTTTCTCATTTGTAAAATGAGGATAATAATAACTATCTCATAGAGTTGTTGAGAAGATTAAATGAGAATATATATATATAGTTGACATTTAAAACAGTGCCTGGGACATAAGACATGCTCTGAAAGTGTTTACTATATATTTTTTGTCCCCAGTGCTGAGAGGCCCTAGTAGACTTCACTGTGCGTATCCCCACCCCCAGTTTGGCGATCACCCTGGAAGCTAGGTCAGCTGGCAGGCTCCTGGGTCTTTTGCATTCTGCTGGAGGGGCTGCCTGACTCACCTCTTGTGCTCACCCAGATGACAGCTAAATACAAGGGCTTCTTCCTCTTAGTATTAGCTTAATTATAGGGGCTCCCTACAAGGGGGTGTGGGGAGTGTGCTTTGAAAACCAACCTCCTGCCCCCTCGCCACCAAGCTGGCACTGGTACCTGAGAAGCCTGAATATTACTTCCTGCCTGCTCTTTCCTACACTCACTTGTGTCTGTGATTCTGCACGCCTAATCTTTTCTCTCTGGGTGGGTCCTGCTGCTTTTCTGTGTGTTTTCTCTGCCCTGGTTTGAGTTCTAAAAGGTCTGTTTGGGTCTCTGTGGGTGTCTGGCAGCCTCTGCAGGCCTTTCTGAATTATATAACTGAAGTATTGTATTTTCTGTTCCTTACTGGGGGTTCTTTCTGTGCTATAATTTGACTCGTGGGATACTAGAATTTTCTTGGGGATCTCCCAGCATTTCCTTATAAACAGTTTTCCTGCCATCTTTTCTTCTTTAAAACAATTCTTTCTTATTGCTGAAGCAATACATATTCATTACAGAATATTACAAAATACAGAGAAAGCAAATAATCTCACCCCCTACCTATGTTAATACTTTGGTGTGTATCCTCTCTCTCTCACACACACAACTGGACCATGGTGACTTAGGAGACTACCTGTTTGTCAGTTCAGATTTCATCACTGTTTTTTTCACGTGACTCTGTCATCTCCATTGCATGGCTTCACCAGCCTTAAGTAGCAGGTGCCCCAAGGATGGTGTTTGGGGGCGATTCCATTTCTCACATTGCAAGCAGTGCTCTGATAATCATGCATCCCTAACTGCGTCCCCAGTGCAGATTTCTGGAAGTCTTTCATAGTCATGCTAAAAAGAACATTTTCCTCTCTTCTTGGCTCTCCCGATGCTCATGGGGCCTGGACTCCTGGGCCTCTCTGTCCATCTTCACAAAGTGAATATCAAAGAATAGATGGGGCAGTTAACTCCTTTTCCCCTGCTTCTTTCCCCAGTTCCAGGTGTTTCCCTTCCCCCTCATTTTAGCTAATTTAGCTACACCTTTCCACTCTGTTTCCTCAGATAAATGGAAATTTATGGTTTTCAAAGATATTTTAAAAATTTAATCATAGTAAAAAACATGATGCCGTCTTAACCATTTTTAAGCCTCTGGTACAGTTGTGTTAAGTATATTCATATTGTTGTGTAATAGATCTCCAAAGCCTTTTTTAAAAAATCTTGCAAATATGAACTCTATTTAATCTGTTGGACAGCCATGCCCCATTCCACCTCCACCCCTTGCAGCCCTTGGTAACTACCAGTCTATTTTATGTTTCTATGAGTTTGACTAGTTTAATACCTCAGGAAAGTGGAGTCACACATATAAATGGCGAAAGTAGTTGCCTTTTGTGATTGACTTATTTCAGTTAGCATAATGTCCTCAAGGTCCATGCACATTGTAGCATGTGCTAGCATTTCCTTTTTAAGGGTGAATAATATTCCATTGTATAGTTACACCATATTTTGCTTGTCTGTTCCTCTGTTGATGGACACTTGAGGTGCTTCCACCCCTTGACTAGTGTGAATTATGCTGCTATGAACATGGGTGTACAGGTATCTCTTTGAGACCCTGCTTTCAATTCTTCTGAACATATATCCAGGATTGGAATGACTGGAGTAGAAACATCTTGAGTAGCCTGTTCTGGGGACCTGACCTCTAATTCCTCCACAGCTCTAGCTGACACATCTACTCGCTTGGCATTTCCTGGGCATCAGCCATGTCCCAGTCACTAAGCTAGACTGTGCAGATGGAATGATTGAGGCAGGTCCCTGTCCTCATGGAGCTAATATTCCAGCAAGCAGACAGACAGAACCCAAATAAGCAAATTGAACAAAGAGAATGAGTTTAACTTGTGATTAATGTCATGAGAGACTGAATTAGGAGAAGGCAGCAAGTAATGAGGCCATCTGAGATGGGGAATGTCTTCTTAACCAAGTGACATGTGACCTGAGATCTATAAGATGAGAAGGAGTTGGCCGTGCAGCATTGGGGAAAATACTGTTCTGGTCCCTGGGATGAGCAATGTAAAAGCTGTGAGGAGGAAACCAGCTTGGCATGATCATGTAGCTGGGGTACAGTGGGCACGGGATGGAGAAGCAGGTGGGGAGGTGGCAGGACCAGATCACAGGGCCCCTAGGCCAGGATAAGATGAGTGCCCTGAGGGCAGGGGGGAGCCACTGAAAAGTATAAGGTAGCAGATGGAGAAGATCAGATTTGTCTCTAAACATCTCCCATTGGCTGTTGAGTGGGGAATAGGCAGCTGGAGTGGAAGTAGGAAGATGCATTTGGAGACAACTGCAGACATCCAGGTGAGAGATGATGAGAGAGACATATATTTGCAGAGTCGTGGCAGATTTGGGGGTTGAAGGACTTGCTGAATCAGATGTTGGGTCAGGGAGGGAAGTGAGCACAAAGCTAGACACCTATTATTCTTTACATGTGACATCTTCTTTTAACATCATATCACCCTCCTAACAACATTTTGTAGATGGGTGCTATCCAATAGAAATATAAAATGAGCCATAAATATAAATATAACATGGGCCATATGTACTACAAAATTTTCTAAGTAACCACATTAAAAAGTGAAAAGAAACAGGTGAAGTTAATTTTGGCATTATGTTTTCTTTAACCCTGTATATCCTGAATATTATATCAACATGACACCTGTATAAAATCATTAATGAAATATTTTAATTTTTTATACTAAGTCTTCAAAATTTGGTATGTATTTTATACCTATAGCACATCCCAGTTTGAACTAGCCACATATTGAGTATTCAGTAGCCACATGTGGCTGTAGGCTACTGTAACAGCAACACAGTTTTAGGTAAGGAAAAAGAGGTGTAGAGAGTGTAAATTACTTAGTCAAGGTTCCAGGACTGGGATTTGAACCCGAAGTTGACTCTGACCCCCATGCTGTGCTCGCAGCCCTGTGTCCAGCTGCAGTGACTAAGGCCTTCTCATTATGAGTGAATCTCATCAAAAGTTCCATAGATTTCCCCCAAATCATATACACGTGGACCCAGGAACTAGCATTTATCATATTCCTTCCCAAGCTCTTCTTTGCATATTTACTTCATTAGAAAAACGTTACTTTCTCTTTGCCTTCCTCTTTTGGTTTTCTGTTTGACCACCACATCCTAAGGATCCTGGTAGCTGGGTATGTCCCTTTCTTATGGGGCATTCCAGCAGCCCTTCTGACCATGGGGTCATTCATTCCTTCCGCAAGTAGTGATGGCTGAATGGATACATCAAGGCAGAGATTCAGTGCAGAGGTTTTGGGGTCAGGCAAACCTGGATCTGAGTCCCAGTTTCAATAGATGGATGATCTTGGGCAAGTTATTTAATTTCTCTGGTCTCCAGTTTTCTTATCAGCAAACTAAAGATAATAATAACACCTTCCTAAAAAAAAAATAACACCTTCCATCAGGGGTTGTTGTGAGATTATGTGAGATGATACATATAAACTATATCACTCAAAGGATACATATAATATACATATAAAGTATGTCACTACATATAAAGTATTTCACCATAATGATGAAAATAATAATATGGAATATTATGTAAATTATATGACCATTATATGAAATGATATGAAAGTATATGGTGATGCAAATTCTGTCTTTATTGTTACCAAAGATTTCCCATAGTTTGAAGCATTTGAAGCAATAAAATATAAAAATGAAAATAATAATAATGATTCTGATTATTATTAATGCTGTTTATTAGAGCCTGCTTTGTACCAGGCACCACCACAATGTCATTAGCCTTCCCTTTCTTTCCTCTCATTATTTTGTAAGGACTGATATTTACCAATCCTTACACTTTTTTATTAACCCAATCAATCCTGTGTTTCTTAGGTGGACTGGAGTGCCTGAGGCTTTTTATCACTTTTTTCAGCTTCTTTTGAAAAAAAACTCTTTGCACTCCCCGTTGGCCCTCAACTCTGCCATGCAAGCTACCCACTTCTCCCCTTCACGGGAACTTATGTCTGCATTGGATTTGTTTTTAAATGGGACATGAAAGCCACTGTGTGCTGGGACATGTATATTTCAGACACCAGGAAGCTGATAGGGGACATGATTTTTGGATTTTTTTCTAGACTTCTTAAATTCCTCTGAGTACCCACTGAATTGATCTTGTAGTAAAGTGGCTCTTAGCATATTTCTTTTTGATTTTCTAACGGGCGCCAGCAGATCTGAGAAGCATTATACTAATAGCAGCAGTAACTTTTCATTGATCGGCTGCCATGCGCTGGCACAGTGCTAATAACATTGCATCTGTTTTCTCTTTTAATCCTCAAACCAGCCCTTTGAGACAAGTATGTCATTTTACTGTATTAAAGATGGGGAAACAGAGGTTCTAAGAGATTGCTAGATTTGCTTAAGCTCATGGACCTGGGACTTGAACCTTCGTCTTACATCAAAAAGTCCTTAACCAACATCTTTGCTGTTAGTTGACCTTTAACTGGCTCTGCTAAAGGTGTCCACCTTGACTTGGTGATGGATCAAGTCTTCTCTTCGCAGGCAACGGTCTTCTCTTGCCCGTTCTTTTTCTTGCTTCTGTTACTCTAGGAAACTCAGCTCTGGAACGTGACAGGCCAAGGTTCAAACCCTGCCTTTGAATGTGCAACTTTGGTCAAGGCCTTCAAACTCATCTTCATCTTTTAGAGGTATTGTGAGGGTTGGCACATAGTGTGTTAAGAGTTGAACAGTACTGGTCTCAGTAGGTGCTCAGTACAGGGTTGTCATGATTTTTGCTGCCATTTTTCTCCTATGCCTCACGTTCCTCCTGTCTTCCCTTCTCCACTGAGAGCACCCACCAAAGATGGGCAGATTTCTTTTGGTGCATGCCTCTCCTTCCCACATGTGTACATTTCAGCCTGACTCAATTCTTTAATCTGTCATCTTGAACTTTAGAAAATGAAGTTCTGTTTTCAGTTGGTAGTCATTTGGGTCTTGGACATCCTTCCACTCCATTCCCATTCCAAAGATGACTCTGGAACTAATATCCAAACCCCAAGGCATGGCATAGGCTTTCTGAGAGGCTGGCAGGCAGTACCCTTGAATGATGCCCTAGTTGGGGCTGCCCTGTGGCTAGCAGTTCTTTGGTGTGGCCCTTTTCTCCCCAGCTGGGTCACAGGCATCTTCCCAGGTCCAGTTTTTTCTTGAATCCACCTGGATCCTACAGTTAACTAGAAGAATCTAGACTTGATTTACCTCTTTAGGGCATCAGGCCCACCTTCTCCATTTACCCAGCCTGGCTATGGCAAGGCCTATCTAGAGGAGAAATTCTGGCAAGTGCTTTCCCCTTGGGGGACTGCTGTGACATCACTGATACACTGATTGCCTCTCTCAACGCAGCCTGCCTCCTAGGACAGATGCCGAATCTGAGTGGCATTTGAAGTTGTTGAATTGATGAGACACTCAGGCTGAACAGTAAAAGGCACAGGTTGGCTCAGCTAAAGAAAGCTCCATGGAAGCTCTTCGGTGGTCCTGGGGGCTTCACGAGTCAGCACACAAGCCTTCCTCCAGGAGATCATGGTTCCTCGTGGGCACCGTAGGGCCAGGCCCCAGGAGCCAACTGCCCTGGAGCAGAGCATTCAAGCCTATCTTCCCTGTTGCCTTTCTGTATTCTCTCAGTGCAGAAAGTGCTGCTTGGTAACTGGTTCCCGTTGAAAGGGTGTGCTGGTGCCAGAGCAGGGGAAATCCTCAAAACCCTCTGCTTCTGACTCAGGTGCCTTTGCCATAACCGCCAGTTTGTCCCTCCTCCTACCGCCCCAGTCTTGTCTGCTTTTTCTGAACCACAGTCTGTCTTGAACATCCCTCGGTTGGCCTGGGGCTTGATGCAAATTGGATCTGAGTCAAAATTTTGACCTGACTAGCTTTGACTCTAAGGAGTTACTCTTCCCCACCTGCGAAGGGGCTTCTGTGTGGGGCCTGGACAGCAGGCTTGTGGTCACAAGATGGCTGGGAGGATTTCGCGGGCAAGCACACACCATATCTATGCTTAGAACTGTGTGAAAGCTTTTCCACAGGTGGCACATTCCACAGGTGAGAATGTAAGTGGTGACATAGCTGGATGACCAGAACTAGTGGGACGAATGTGAGACCTGCAACTGTGTGAGTCCCCTCTACTGGAGGAGCATGAGTCAGACTCTCTTATTTTCCTAGTAAATGCTATGATATCCAAGCAACATGACTGGTCAACTATCCATCCATCCACCCAATCACTTACTACCCAACCATCCATCCATCCATCCATCCATCCAATCCATCCATCCATCCTCCCATCCACCCACCCAACCATCCATCCATCCACCCACCCACCCACCCACCCATCCATCCATCCATCCATCCATCCATCCATCCATCCATCCTCCCATCCACCCACCCAACCATCCATCCATCCATCCACGCACCCACCCAACCATTCATCCATCCATCCATCCATCCACCCACCCAGGTTTTTGTATATGCTTACCATTGAGAGGTGAGGTTGTAAGTGCCATTGTGTGTGTGTGTGTGTATCTGTGTGTGCCTGCTTGTAGGTGCATGCATCTGTGTTCTCCAGTTTCCCATTGAGCCTGTGTTGATAAATATTATTTATGAAAAAAAAAATGTAACAGAGGGACAGGGACTCTCTTGGGCTTTTCCCAAGGTATGTTGCCCAATTTCATACATTGGACATATCTCTAGGAAGTATAGGAGTGTGTCCGGGGTTGTTATTATATTTTTTGTCTAGAATCTTTTGTTCACCAAAGAAGGATGAAGCATGAGTTTTTAATTAGTCAAGCTGGTCAGCTGTGGCGATTTCAGCTCCAGATCCAATGCCCCGTTGCAAGGGGCTGTGCTGCTCTGAATGACCTGGGTAGGCCGATGAGCATCTTAATGAAGCCATTTGTGCGAGAGGATGCCCCATGTCTGCCCATCACCTTGACCCAGGAAAGGAGCTTTTACCAAAGATGGTGCAGAAATTTTGCTGGCTCTGGCCAGAGGGAAGTTATCAGTGTTTAGCCTGGGCTGGCATCTCAAAACCTACCTTCTTGTACAGTTAGAATCCTTTCCAGTGTAATGTGTGAAAAACCACAGGCCCCCTGCCCATGTGCTCCCAGAACTGTAGCACCAATGGCTTTCTGGTGTGTGCAGATTGGGAGGTGGCTGGAGCCCACATCTCCCTGGGATATTCGCTGAGACAAATGCCTGTGAATAAGTGGCATGCCTCCCTTGGTCTCAATGATGAAGATGTACCTGTTCCTAAAGTCTGTTGAGAGATCTTTTGCCAGGGCGTCAATGCTCAACATTTTAATTGGTGGCAGACAGAGGTGTTGAGAAAGCTTGCTTTCTCCCCCATCCATTTCAGGAAGTATGTTGTGAAATAGCAGCTCCCTTTGTCCTTCTGCGTCTCATGTCCAGAACTTTAAAGACCGACAACATGGTTGGTTAAAAAAGCTCTATTGCTTCAGGATCGGCGTCGGCTGATTCGGTGGATTAGATCGTTTGAAGGTCATGAGCTTTAATTCTTCCTTCAGTGATGCAACAAACCTTGTTTTGCAAGGCCCCAGAGCTTGTATCTGAAGGGATGAGCATGTTATTTCTGAGACAATGTTATTTCTATTTTCATGTTAGTAAAACACATTAAAATGTACATTGTCTTTGTAAGCGATGTATACATTCAAAGTGCTTAAACCTACTCAAGTCATTCAGAGCAACACAGTCCCTTGCGACTGGGGATTGGGCCTGGAGCTGAATCTCCATAGCCGATCCATTCATCTGTTCATATGAAGCTCCGTGTGAATGAGGAGACAGGTAGTTTTATTTATTTCGTTCAACATGTGTATGTATTGAGCGCCTATTGGTATATGCACTGAGGGAAACATCAGTTCTTATGGGAGCTGATACAGTCTAGGGGGATGTATTGGATCTATTTTGCAGAGGAGGAAAGGATGGCCAGAGAGGTGCAGTGAATTCATAAGCTCAGTATCAAGTTAGGGTCAGAACTAGACTGTTACCCAAGTCTTCTGATCTCAGTCTATCACCTTTCTCAGCTCTATCTCCATAACACCCTGCGGATGGAGCCAGCATATTAACATGGGGATGGACCAGTCCCCATCCTTTTAGCAGGATTGGAAATCTGCACTCCTTGGTTCCTTAGTCTACAGGGTGAACTTGGAATAGACTTTGTGTTTATTCTTGAGCTGTAGGACTGGTCTGATGGAGTACACAGGAGGCATGCTAAGACCTGGGATAGCCTTCATCTTTGGATGCCTCCTTGCCAGCCCCCTATCTGATTCCCTCCTGTCCCCCTCCAAGGGACTCTGAGAAGATCCAAGTGAAAACTAAGTAAAGGGAAAGGTAAGAAGGGAACATGAGAGGGAAAGGCTGGAGGACAGGATGAGACTTGAAGAATAGGAGCACAAATCAGGAAACCTTGCTGGCCCTGGAGTCAGAAAAGGTGGCCCTGGCATGAAGGCCTTTGCCAGCAACATGGCAGCAGTTCCAGCTCTTCCTCCTTTCGCTTGTCCCAGCTGTGCCAACAAGCACCATGGTGAGGCTGGTTTAACAGGGCTTATACTGGGAGATTTCCTAGCATCTCTGCCTGGATTCCTCCTTACCTGATGCCTCAGCAGTGGCCTTCAGTGGGCTGTGTTCCAAGTTCAGCATCCAGAGCAGGCCAGCGACTCAGGATCAGTTCAGAAAACATGAAAAGTGTAGGAAAAAAACAAAGGAAAAAACCATTGTGTTCAAAGACTGCTGGCACTATTAATACTTTTATGTCATTATTCCAATAGTTTTCTAAGCACGTAAATTTGTGTACTCATTTTCATCTTTTCCACAAAAATTGTCTCATCGTAATACTGTTTTATAACCTTTGTGCACTGAGTGATGTAAATATTTTGGCACATCAAATATTTTTCTACAAGGGATTTTTAATAGCTGTGTACGTTTTCATTGAATGGCTCTACCAGCATTTTCCTAAGCAGCCCGTATTGTTGAACATTATTTAACCCCTGTTATAAATAACATCATTGTGCATTTATCTTTACAGGTGGCTGTTTCTGAATATTCCTTAAGGATAAGTTTATGTATTAATTAGGTTTTGCTGTGTAACACACGAGCATGCAACTCAGTGTTGTCTTTAGCTCTGCCGGTTTCCAGTTTGGGCCAGGCAGTTCTGCTGGTCTGGGTTAGAATCAGTGGATAGCGGTTCGGCTCTGTTACTCATTTGCAATCAGCTTGTGGATTGTTTGGAATGACTGTGGCAATCCAGCCGGTCAGCCTTGTTTGCTTAACAGTCCCAGGGTTGTGTGAGCAGCAGTTAGGTCCTGATGTACAAACTTTTTCCAAATTTGGTTTTGCGTCAAGTTCTGTAGGCCACAGCAGGTGATGGGGCCATGCTCAGAGCTTATTTCAGAGGACATTACCGAAAGGCGTGGCTACAGGTGGCGTAAAAAAGTTGGGACTGTTACTGTTGTCAACCCATCACAGTTCCCAAAATGAGAATTTCTGAGTCAAAGAGTATGGCCATTATAAGGCTTTTGTTGCCAGACTGCCCTCCAGAGAAGTTGCAACTTATTTATACACTCACCTAGAACACATGCACTTCCAGATTCTCTTGATTGCTGCATCTAATCATTGCTTTAATTTTGTCCCAGAAAGTAACAGTGTTGGTTTTGAAAAATTCATGCTCATTGTAAAACAGCAAAACAATGACCTTTATCATTACTGTCTTTCCCAGTACTTGACTCATGCTGACATGATTCTTTTATTATGTTACTGGGTTAAATTTATTTACATTGGATTTAGGATATTTGAGTCTATTGTCATTAGTGAAATTGGTCTATAGTTTACTTTTTTTTTTGGCCTGCTATCTTTGACAAGCTTTTGCAATTTTCATCAAAACATCTGGAAAACCTATCTTTTCAGGTTATTTTTTAATACTTAAGAAGAGTCTAAATGTTAAAAGATTTATAACATTCTTTACAAGTTAGAGCGAATTTGCCATACCCCTCAAATAAAACAACTTTTGGGGCTTCGTGCCTTTTCTGGGTTATTTCACAATTTTTCCAATTTATTCCATGATCATTATTGGTACATTTTCAAATATATTATGTTTTCCCAAAAGTAATCCTTTCATTGAACTTCTCATTTATTAGTATAGGACTGTACGTATTATTCTGTAGTGTCTGAAACATCTTGCCAACTACAGTTCTGTCTCTTGTCTCATTGTTGCTGGGATGTTCCTATTTTTGCTTTTTGAAATTTTTCTTGAGCTTTGCCAGAGTGATATATTTTCCCCCCAAATAGCCACGCTTTAAGTTTATCCTTTAATTCTGTTTCCTGCTTTATGAATCCTGCTTCATTCTTCACTCTTTTCTTTGTGTGATGACTTCTTCCTACTTTCTTGAGCTACATGCCTTTATAATTTTAATTATGGCTACTGATTTGTCAAAGATCAGGTAGTATGCTAGTTTCCCACTGTGATAGTGATTTTTTTCAGCACATCTTTATGTATTTTTTTATTTTGCTATTATTAATATACAATTACATGAGCAACATTATGGTTACTAGACTCCCCTTATTATCAAGTCCCCACCACATACTCCATTACAGTCACTGTCCATCAGCATAGAAGGATGTTATAGAATCACTACTTGTTTTCTCTGTGTTATACTGCCTTCCCCGTATCCCCTGCCCACTCCCACTGCTACATTATGTGTGCTAATTGTAATAGCCCTTTTTCCCCCTTATCCCTCCCTTCCCACGCATCCTCCCTAGTCCCTTTCCCTTTGGTAACTGTTAGTCCATTCTTGGGTTCTGTGAGTCTGCTGCTGTTTTCTTCCTTCAGTTTTTTTCTTTGTTCTTATACTCCACAGATGAGTGAAATCATTTGGTATTTGTCTTTCTCTGCCTGGCTTATTTCACTGAGCATAATACCCTCTAGCTCCATCCATGTTGTTGCAAATGGTAGGATTTGTTTTCTTCTTATGGCTGAATAATATTCTATTGTGTATATGTACCACATCTTCTTTATCTATTCATCTACTGATGGACACTTAGGTTGCTTCCATTTCTTGGCTATTGTAAATAGTGCTGTGAGAAACACAGGGGTGCATCTGTCTTTTTCAAACTGGGCTGCTGCATTCTTAGGGTAAATTCCTAGAGTGGAATTCCTGGGTCAAATGGTATTTCTATTTTGAGTTTCTTTAGGAACTTCCATAGTGCTTTCCACAATGGTTGAACTAATTTACATTCCCACCAGCAGTGTAGGAGGGTTCCCCTTTCCCCACATCCTCGCCAACATTTGTTGTTGTTTGTCTTTTGGATGTTGGCCATCCTTACTAGTGTGAGGTGATATCTCATTGTGGTTTTAATTTGCATTTCTCTCATGACTAGTGATGTGGAGCATCTTTTCATGTGCCTGTTGGCCATGTGAATTTCTTCTTTGGAGTAGTGTCTGTTCAGCCCCGCTGCCCATTTCTTAATTGGCTTATTTGATTTTTGTTTGTTGAGGTGCATGAGCTCTTTATATAATTTGGATATAAACCCCTTATCGGATATGTCATTTATGAATATATTCTCCCATACTGTAGGATGTCTTTTTGTTCTGCTGATGGTGTCCTTTGCTGTACAGAAGATTTTTAGTTTGATATAGTCGCATTTGTTCACTTTTGCTTTTGTTTCCCTTGTCCAGGGAGATATGTTCATGAAGAAGTTGCTCATGTTTATGTCCAAGAGATTTTTGCCTATATTTTTTTCTAAGAGTTTTATGGTTTGATGACTTACATTCAGGTATTTGATCCATTTTGAGTTTACTTTTGTGTATGGGGTTAGACAGTAATCCAGTTTCATTCTCTTACATGTAGCTGTCCAGTTTTGTGAACACCAGATGTTGAAGAGGCTGTCATTTCCCCATTGTATATCTGTGGCTCCTTTATCGTATATTAATTGGCCATATATACTTGGGTTTATATCTGGGCTCTCTATTCTGTTCCACTGGTCTATGGGTCTGTTCTTGTGCCAGTACCAAATTGTCTTGATTACTGTGGCTTTGTAGTGGAGCTTGAAGTCAGGGAGCGTAATCCTCCCTGCTTTATTCTTCCTTCTCAGGATTGTTTTTGCTATTCAGGGTCTTTTGTGGTTCCATGTGAATTTTAGAACTATTTTCTCTAGTTCATTGAAGAATGCTGTTGGTAATTTAATAGGGATTGCATTGAATCTGTAGATTGCTTTAGACAGGATGGCCATTTTGACAATATTAATTCTTCCTAGCCAAGAGCATGGGAGAATTTCCATTTATTAGTGTCCTCTTTAATTTCTCTTAAGAGTGCTTTGTAGTTTTCAGAGTATAGGTCTTTCACTTCCTTGGTTAGGTTTATTCCTAGGTATTTTATTCTTTTTGATGCGATTGTGAATGGAATTGTTTTCCTGATTTCTCTTTCTGCTAGTTCATCGTTAGTGTATAGGAATGCAACAGATTTCTGTGTATTAATCTTGTATCCCACAACTCTGCTGAATTCAGATATTAGATCTAATAGTTTTGGAGTGGATTCTTTAGGGTTTTTTATGTACAATATCCTGTCATCTGCAAACAGGGACAGTTTGAGTTCTTCCTTGCGATCTGGATGCCTTTTATTTCTTTGTGTTGTCTGATTGCCGTGGCTGGGACCTCCAGACTATGTTGAATAAAAGTGGGGAGAGTGGGCATCTTTGTCTTGATCTTAAAGGAAAAGCTTTCATGTTCTCACTGTTAAGTATAATGTTGGCTGTGGGTTTGTCATATATGGCCTTTATTATGTTGAGGTACTTGCCCTCTATACCTATTTTGTTGAGAGTTTTTATCATGAATGGATGTTGAATTTTGTTGAATGCTTTTTCAGGATCTATGGAGATGATCATGTGGTTTTTATCCTTCTTTTTGTTGATGTGGTGGATGATGTTGATGGATTTTCGAATGTTGTACCATCCTTGCATCCCTGGGATGAGTCCCACTTGATCATGATGGATGATCTTTTTGATGTATTTTTGAATTCGGTTTGCTAATATTTTTGAATTCGGTTTGCTAATATTTTGCATCTATGTTCATCAGGGATATTGGTCTGTAATTTTCTTTTTTTGTGGTGTCTTTGCCTGGTTTTGGTATTAGAGTGATGTTGGCCTCGTAGAATGAGTTTGGGGGTATTCCCTCCTCTTCTACTTTTTGGAAAACTTTAATGAGGGTGGGTATTAGGTCTTCCCTAAATGTTTGATAAAATTCAGCAGTGAAACCCTCTGGTTCAGGCGTTTTGTTCTTAGGTAGTTTTTTGATTACCAATTCAATTTATTTGCTGGTAATTGGTCTATTCAGATTTTCTGTTTCTTCCTGGGTCAGCCTTGGAAGGTTGTATTTTTCTAGAAAGTTGTCCATTTCTTCTAGGTTATCCAGTTTGTTACCATATAATTTTTCATAGTATTCTCTCATAATTATTTGTATTTCTGTGGTGTCCATAGTGATTTTTCCTATCTCATTTCTGATTCTGTTTATGTGAGTAGACTTTTTTTTTCTCGATAAGTCTGGCTAGGGTTTTATCTATTTTGTTTATTTTCTCAAAGAACCAGCTCCTGCTTTCATTGATTCTTTCTATTGTTTTAGTCTTCTCAATTTTATTTATTTCTGCTTTAATCTTTATTATGTCCCTCCTTCTACTGACTTGGGGCCTCATTTGTTCTTCCTTTTCTAGCTTCATTAATTGTGAGTTTAGACTGTTTATTTGGGATTGTTGTTCTTCCCTGAGGCCTGTATTGCAATATACTTCCCTCTTAGCACCATCTTCGCTGCATCCCACAGATTTTGTGGTGTTGAATTATTTTTGTCATTTGTCTCCATATATTGCTTGATCTCTGTTTTTATTTGGTCATTGATCCATTGATCATTTAGGAGCATATTATTAAGCCTCCATGTGTTTGTGGGGTTTTTCATTTTCCTTGTGTAATTTATTTCTAGTTTTATACCTTCATGATCTGAGAAGCTGGTTGGTACAATTTCAATCTTTTTGAATTTACTGAGGTTCTTTTTTGTGGCCTAATATATGATCTATTCTTGAAAATGTTCCATGTGTACTTGAGAAGAATGTGTATCCTGTTGCTTTTGAATAGAGTGTTCTGCAGATGTCGGTTAGGTCCATCTGTTCTAATATGTTGTTCAGTGCCCCTGTGTTTTTACTTATTTTCTGTCTGGATGATCTGTCCTTTGGAGTGAGTGGTGTGTTGAAGTCTCCTAAAATGAATGCATTGCATTCTATTTCCCCCTTTAATTCTGTTAGTATTTGTTTCACATATGCAGGTGATCCTATGTTGGGTGCATAGATATTTATAATAGTTATATCCTCTTGTTGGACTGACCCTTTTATCATTATGTAATGTCCTTCTTCGTCTCTTGTGATTTTCTTTGTTTTGAAGTCTATTTTGTCTGATACAAGTACTGCAACTCTTGCTTTTTTCTCAGTATTAGTTGCATGAAATATCTTTTTCCATCCCTTTACTTTCAGTCTGTGTATGTCTTTGGGTTTGAAGTGAGTCTCTTGAAGGCAGCATATAGATGGGTCTTGTTTTTTAATCCATTCAGTGACTCTAAGTCTTTTGAGTGGTGCCTTCAGACCATTTACATTTAGGGTGATTATCAATATGTATGTACTTATTGCCATTGCAGGCTTTAGATTCGTGGTTACCAAAGGTTCAAGGGCAATTCCCTTACTATCTAACAGTCTAATTTAACTTACTTCGTACACTATTACAAACACAACCTAAAGGTTCTTTTTTTTTCTCCTCCATTCTTTGTATGTTATGAATCATATTCTGTACTCTTTGTCTTCCTTTGGATAGCATCTATTTAGCCTTAGGAATACTTTCATCTGTAGGAGTCCCTCCAAAATGCCCTGTAGAGGTGTTTTGTGGGAGGTAAATTCCCTCAGCTTTTGCTTATCTGAAAATTACTTAATCCACCTTCGAATTTAAATGATAACATTGCTGGGTAGAGTATTCTTGGTTCAAGGTCCTTCTTCATTGCATTAAATATATCATGCCACTCCCTTCTGGCCTGTGAGGTTTCTGTTGAGAAGCCTGATGATAGCCTGATGGGTTTTCCTTTGTATGTGATCTTTTTTCTCTCTCTAGCTGCTTTTAAAAGTCTGTCTTTATCCTTGATCTTTGCCATTTTAATTATTATATGTCTTGATGTTGTCTTCCTTGGGTCCCTTTTGTTGGGAGATCTGTGCACCTCCATGTCTTGAAAGACTATCTCCTTTCCCAGACTGGGGAAGTTTTCAGCAATTACCTCCTCAATAACACTTTCTGTCCCTTTTTCTCTCTCTTCTTCTTCTGGTACCCCTATAATGCGAATATTGTTTTGTTTGGATAGGTCACACAGTTCTCTCAATATTTTTTCATTCTTAGAGATCCTTTTTTCTTTCTGTGCCTCAGCTTCTTTGTATTACTTTTCTCTAATTTGTATTCCATTACCATCCCTTCTACTACATCTAATCTGCTTTTTAATCCCTCCATTGTATGTTTCATTTCCGATATGGAATTTCTTAATGATTGACTCTCCATCTTAAATTTGTTCCTGAGTTCTTGAATATTTTTCTGTACCTCCACAAGCATGTTTATAATTTTTATTTTGAACTCTCTTTCAGGCAGATTGGTGAGTTCTGTTTCATTTGGCCCTCTTTCTGGGGTTTATGAGATTTTGGTCTGAACCATGTTCTTTTGACATTTCATATTTCTGTGTGGTGCCCACTAGTGCGCAGAAACTCCAGTCTCTGGAGCTGCTCAGCCCCTAGAGTGAGGTTGGGGGTCGTAGGGGAGCAAGCTGGTGCCTTGGGGGAGGAAAGATCCGTTTCCTGATACCCGTCTGCAGTGCCTGTCTCCAGTGTCAGAGCCAGTGGGCCAAGCACACACGTGTAAACCTCTGTGCTTTGCGTCTCTAGCTGTTGTAGGTGGGGCCGCTCTCTGGCTGGGCTGACGCCATGACTGGGGGTTTGAGAGCAGGTGCCTGCAGGCCAGTAGGAAGGCTCTGCAGGCTGTATGTCACAGTGGGGGGCCTCAGAGCTGAGTAGGCAGCCAGGGGGATGGAGCACCTGAAGCTCCTCAAAGTTCCCAACCAGCTGGGCAGAGCGCACCCAGACAACCTTGTCTAGCTCTCTTTTCTCCCGCCCAGCAAGCTCCGTGCAAACCCAGCCCCTTCAGCAGCCCTCTGGCTGCTAGGAAGCCTCTCAGTCTCCCTGCCTTTCCTCTGACACAAAGCAGCTGGGTGTGGATCCCCTCCTCCACAAACGGCTGGAATGTCAATTTCTCAAGCCCTCTGCCTGTCGGAGCGCCCCAGTGTCCAGAGCACCACACACTGTAGGATTCTGCTCACAAAGCAGATCTTCAGGGCTAGGTGTCCAGCAGTCCCAGGCTTCCACCCCCTCCCCCTCTCCGTTTCTCTTCCTCCTGTGGGTGAGCTGGGATGGGGGAAAGGCTTGAGTCCCGCCGGATTAAGGCTTTCATATGTTACCCTGTTTCGTAAGGTCTGCTGTTTGTGAAGTGTGTATGCAGTCTGGTTCAGCCTTCTTTCTTGTTGCTGTTTTAAGGTTAGTTGTATTAATTAACTATATTTTTGTACTGTTTGTGGTTTTGGGGAGGAGCTCTCTGTCTCACCTCTCACACTGCCATCTTGAATTTCCCCCTCTTTATGTATTTTTTAAACAAATGTTGGTTATGTACTTTGAATGTATTTTTATGTTGTAGAAGTGAGAGTTTTATGATTCTCATTGTGCGTCTTCGTTGTGAGGTCAGATACATCTGAGCTCAAATCCTTCTTGGCTGCTCCTTGCAAATGGTGGGCCAGTTTTATACTCTCCCCAAAGCTTGGTGATAATAATGACTGTAACTTTTTTTGGCTGCTTAAATGGTATAATCAATGTAAAGTGCTTAACAGAATGCCAGGCATGTGAAATGCACATCACTATTGGCTTTGTTATGATTGATGTACTTTTTATGAATACAAAACATCCATCTTTGTCCTGCATGTATTTTTATGCTTAAAACTTTATTTGCGTGATATTAATATTTCTACCCATGGCAGCTTTACCATTTCTTCATTTCCTTTTTGTGTCATTTTGTTTTTAGTACGTCTCTTGTGCACCACATATATTTGAATTTTGCTTTTTTCACCAAATTATGAATCTTTGCTTTTAATGGGATAATTCAACCCATTCACATTTTTGCAAGATAATGCATTTTACGAACTTTCTTTTTCCCCTCTTCCAGTCTATTCTCCTGCCTTTGATGATTTTAGTCAGATTCTTATAAAAAATTTTAAATATATTTGATTTCACATTGTTACTGGTATTTGCATTATTTCATTTGATTCAAGAAGACTTTTTGAGGCATGACTCCTAAAACTTATTTGTTTCATTATTTACTTTTTAGGACCCATTTCGTTCAATGAACAGATATTGATTGAGCACATACTATGCTGAGTGCTGGGAAAAGTGTATGATATTTAGAGCTAGTCTGTGTCTTTGGCAAACCTAAATTTAAACTGTGAGAGAGGCAGAAAAGAAATAAACAGAAAAATAGATTGCAAATTAAAACAATTATAAAGGAAATAGATAAGGGGTTGAAGGAGAGAATAGTGAGTTTCGTGGGTTTATCTATTTAGGAAGTTTAATCAGGGAGGATTTCTTGTGCCAGAGACATTTATGCTGGCACCTTAAGGACTGGGTGGGATGAGCTGTGTGGGGAGAGGGGCAAGGGCATTCAGGTAGGAGGACTAGCAAGTGCAAAGGCCCTGAGAGAGGAAATAGCCTTATTCTAATGTTGCTTCCATTGAATTCTTTTTTTATCGTCAACAATTAGCTTTTGAATTAAAGGAATACACATAAGCACAGTTAATCTCTTGTAGGCTACCAGATAAAGGGTTGGAAAGGGATCTGAAGGCCAGACGGAATGCTCTTCATCCATCCATCCATCCATCCATCCATCCATCCATCCTTTGCCCATCCATTCATTCATGTGTCCAGCCATTCACCCATCCATCCAGTAAACATTTATTGGCCTACGATGTGCCAGGCAGTGCAAGGTGTCGGCCATATAAATAACATAAGCTCCCCCTGGAATGCAGAGACCAGTTGTGTGAGCAGGCTGGGGGCCGTGAGGACAGAGCTTGGTGCTTCTGTGGAGTGGATGGGCGGGGGTGGGGGGAGCAGAGGCCTGGGGGAGGAGGTCTGCAGAGCCCTGAGCAGGGAGCGGGGTGGGGCAAAGAGCCCAGAACACCTCCTGCCAGGTGGCTTCATTCTCCCCCCGAAGGAGGTGGGCACTTCGTGCTGCGATGTGATACAGAAGAGCAGCGTTTCCTGTGGGTTTGCAAGGGCATTTTGAATCTAAAGATTACAGCCTGTTGATGTGTGAAAGAATTTATTGTTTTACTTTTTAAACATTGTGAAGGGATAATCAGACAGATTTTCTAAGCCTGGAAAAAGGTATTTGGGGTGAATTTACATGCAGACAGTGTATTGTGTGGAGCCCTAATGGGGCACAGGTATGACCTGGGGGTTCTGCAGGGCACTTGCTGTTGGCTCATCCAGCTGTCACCTGGAAGCTCATGTCCTCCACGTCCTGGAACTGACCAGTTTTCTGTAACTGACCAGATTCTATTACTGGATCCTATCTTATTTGACTCTAACTTCCAGGAGCCTCATTGTTTTCTACTGTGAGATGAAGAGGGGATTGGATTACTTGATCTCTTAAGACCTTGCTTGTCTTTAAAGTTGGGGCATTTGTTTATTCGCTTTCCCTCCCTGCCCCCTACCCTCCTGCCTTCCCCTCCTCCCCACCCTCCTGCCTTCCCTTCTCCCCAGCCCCCACTTCCTTCCTTCCATCCAGGTATCCATCTAATATATAACTGAGCGCCTGCTGTGTGCCAGGCACTGTCCTAGGTGCTCGCCCAGTAGTGAGCAAATTACACAGTCCCTGCCTCATGCAGTTTACCGCTTAATGGGGAGACAGACAAGCAAATAATCACATAGATAAAAATATAATTACAGTTATGATAAGTGCTATAAATGAGAAGAATAGGATGGGTGAGAATGTGTCTCAAGGCGATCTTATTTTGGCAGTCAGAGAAGTCTTTCTTAGCGAAGTGAAGTTTAAACCAAAACTAGGTGAACATTGGCAGCAAAGATCACAGCCTGTGCTAAGGCTCTAAGATAGGGAGGAATATGGCAAAACTAAGGGAGGTAAAAATTCATAATAAAATAATAATAGAAGTATTAATAGTAGCTACTATTTGATGAGAACCTGTTGTCTGCCGTGCACTCTGCAATCCTTAACTGCGTGCTCTTGATCAAACCATTTAATCTCCTTGTGCCTTAGTCTCTGTTTCTGTGAAATGGGGTGATAATAATTGTACTTATTTCAGTGGGGTGTTCTGAGGATCCAATGAAGTAATGTCAGAGAAGTCCTTAGCACTCTGCCTGGGCCACAGTGTCTGGAAGACAGTAGTTGTTACTTTTGTTTTTACGAATAGTATTGGGTGACATATAGTTGTCACTGGGGCTCAGGACTTGTGCTTGGTCATGCCCATGATTTCTTTGTTGGGATTATTCTTGAAGTTTCAGCAGAAGTTGGAGGTCAGCCGCTCAGCACAGCTAAGTGTGTGAAACAGCTGCTTCTCCATCTGCTCCCAAGGCAGGAGGGGGTGGAGATGTCAGCTGAGGGTTAGCCTTCAGCAGCAGGGACATTGGGGATTGGCTGTTGGCATTTGCAACACTGGTTGGCATTGCAGAAGGCATGGGAGGTCAGGGGTGATAATTATCAAAGAACAGACAGCTTAGGGGAAACGGTACATTCCATTCCTTATCTATTGATGAGGCCACTACATTCCCTATTCTTTAACAGTTGGGAAGACATTTCGGCCCAATCTCTCTGCTGAGATTCAGGGCCATTTCCCTGGTTACAAATACCAAGTTATTTACTGGCCTAAACAGAATGATGGGCAAGACTTCTTAGCACTCAGATGGCCTCAGTGCCAAACATGTGTGCGTGTGTGTGTGTGTGTGTGTGTGTGTGTGTGTGTGAATATTTGAAACAAGACTTGTAATTTACTTTTGTTAATTTGTAATTATTTATCCATAAGAACTCTTTGTATATTATTAAGTATGGGCAAAGAAGGAAACAGAAGGCACAGTTACTGATCTCTGGGACCCTATAATCCACCTTGGATGATTTGTCGCCAGAAGACATTTGGCCACATCTAGAGATGTTTGGTTTGTCACAAGTGGGCGATGGGGGTTCCTGCTGGCGTCTAGTGAGCAGAGGCCAGGGATGCCCGCTAGACACCCTATAATGCACAGGACAGCCCCCTGTCCAAAGAATTGTCCAGTCCACGATGTCAGTGTCCCATGGTTAAGAAACCCTGATCTCTCTCTGTACCAATTTTGTAAAGCTGCATTGTGGGGTGGTATCCATTATCACGGTTTGTAGGAATTTGTGTGTGTGTGTGTGTGTGCGTGTGCGTGTGTGTATGTGTGTCTACATGAGTTGATCTTAACAGATAAATCCTCTAGGTTCTTTTCTTAGGTATTTGTATTTATTATCTATTAAAATAGTTTGTTTTGAACATATGTATCTATATAATGTAAAGTTTGAAATCCTACAGGTACAACAAGTCATACATAGTAGCCCCAGATAGAGCTCTCCCTCCACTCCTGTCCCTAGGCCCTCAGTTCTCTTCTCTGGAGGGATAATTACTAGTTTTCATGTATTCATAAATAGAAATTCCAGATAGTGATCTTTTTTATACCCTTAGTAGCCTCGTGTGCACATTTTTTTGGATGTTGCTTCTTTTTTGCTTGCTGTGTATCTTAGAGATCTTAGGGCACCGACAGAGACAGCTCATTCATGTGACGGCTGCAGAGCTCTCTCTTCTGCGGATATCCCGTGCAGTCTCTGGTGATGGGCATTAGGGTGTTCTTAGTCTTCTGCTCTAACAATGTTACAGTGACTATCCTTGTACCTAACTGTGGACATGCACATGTGAGCACATCTGTACCCCAAAGTCCTGCAAATGGAATTGCTGGGGAAAAGGCACGTGTATTTTAAACGTGGCTAGAGGTTTCTGACAGCAATGGTGTCTGCTCCTGTGCATGGTTCCAAGTCCTCCTGGACCCTGCCCCTCTCCTGGGGGGGTTCTGAACTGAAAAGGGCACCCCTTCTTCTCCCCACCATTGGAACTGATTTCTCTAATCTACAAGAAAAACTTTTTTTCCGGATCAAAATGCAATTCCCAAGGATGGCTTAGAAATATAAATTGTGCCTGTCATTTTGGGGCTCTGAGTGTATGGGGGTTTAGAGTGTAATTTTTCCAAATTTCTCATGGTTCATCCATCCCAGCAAGAGCCTCTCTCTGCAGCCAATCCTTTATGATCCATCATACCCCCCCTTCCCCAGTGGGCTTCCTCCTAAGGGTGAGAGAAGGCCTGGGTTCTCTTGCTTAAAAAAATCATTAACTCCACGGGGGCGCCTGCTGCTTGATTGGGAGCGTGCGGCATTTAGAGCCTGCTGGCTGCAATCTCACTCTGCAGACTGGAAGTTGTGGGGTGTTTTTATCTGCAGGAAACAGCTCAGAGCGGAAGGGGAGTGAGAGTAGATGGATAGATGAGGGAATTAGAAGAGGAGGAAGCCGTGGGAGAAATGTCTTCTTTTAAAGACAGGCATGGCAGGTTTCTCCTGCCCATCTCTTTGAAATGCCAAGTAGGAATTAAATGGGAACTAAGTTGGGTTGCCTCTGCTAGACTGGCCCAGGAACCAGCCTGACTGGGTCTGGGTACTGCAGACTGTTGTTTGTGCTTTGGAGGGTCCTTTGCATCCCCTGTGAAGTCTCTCTTGCAGGAGTTGGCTTGTAGCAGCAGCTTCTCTGGGGTCCCAAAGATCTGAGTGGCCAGAAAGAAACCCTGCAGTGACCATCTGTCCAGCACTGGAGGCCACAAAAGAACTCTGGGCTGGCAAATACATTCTCTAAGTTCCCATAGCTGGTGCAGAAGGATATCATGGTTGTGTGCATCTTGTCCATTGTACTTCCCAGCTCCTGGGATGGTACCTGGTACCTAGTAGGCACTCAAATATTCACTGAAAAAAGAAAAGTTGATGGTGAATATAGGTCTGTGTCTGCTGGGATTTTCACCCGTGAGGTGAGACTTGATTTTAACTCATAGCCAGTTGGTAAATGGCGTCCCCAAGCAGAGGGAGGACTGTGTGGGGTGTGGCGTAGTTTTTATGTGCACAAACCATGTTACGTTCTTTCTGAAGCTCAGATTTCTCTGCTGATGAGAGAGAAGGCCTGAGGAGGCATTGAGAAAACGTTTGCGTCTGCCTTAAAAAAGTAACCTCTTATTTTGAAATAGTTTTAGATTTTCAGAAAAGTTGCAACATTAATATAGAAAGTTCCTGTCTACCCCTCATCCACTTTCCCCTGATGCTAAGCTCACATAGCTGTGGCACGTTTGCCCCTCCTGTTTTATAGGGCAATGTCAGAAACCCCTTGAGAATTCACCAGTGACTTTGATTTGGATCATAATAATAATAACATCTGATAAGAGTAGCAGTGATAGTAGTAAAGGTTAGCAACTAACGCAGCGCTTAGTGCCGAGCACTGTTCTAAGTCTTTACCCCCGCAGTGACTCATTATCCTGTGAAGTATAGGCACTCTTATAACGGTACCCATATTATAATGGTACTCATTTTACAGATAGGGAGGCTGAGGCAGAGCAGCTGGGGCAGGGAGGTCACACAGCAGGCCTCTAACTTGTATTTAAATCCTAAATTGTCAGACCATCACTCCTCACCATTATTTTCTGCTATAATGTTGATGACTGTCATCTCTTGGTGATGTTGTGCTCAGGAATTAGCCTCAAACTTTTACAAGTATTCTTTCTAAACCGTTCCTCTCACCCAGAGGGTTGTGGTGAAAAGCATTGATTTTGTTGCTCTGTTGAGGACAAAAACTCATGGCTCCAGGATTTTGTGAGCACCTTAGTGTGTGAGTGTGTGTGTGTGTGTGTGTGTGAGAGAGAGAGAGAGAGAGAGAGAGACAGAGACAGAGAGACAGAGGTGGAGTGGGAAAAAAGATGGAGATTCTGCTGGTTCTGTCTGAGTGTTTTTCATTTGTGTTTAGACAGGCCTGCTCTGTACATCTGGGCATTGGTATTGACACATCATTCCTCTCCCAACAGCCCCAAAGATTCTCAAAACTTGCTCAGAGCCCGAGCAGTCAGAAGTGCCTTAATTTTGAGAGTTAGAAAAGATGGTACTTCAGTTAACCAGCAGGCGTGTGCCTCAGGACTGTTAAGAAGCTAAACTGTTTCTGCCCAGATCGGATCTTGCAGATGTCCAGGAGGGGAAACCAGCACGAAAGCGGTTTGCGCTGCGGGCGTGGGACGGCGAGGAGGGGCGTGCTGCGGCACAGAGTGGCCGTGGGAGGGTCGTCGGGATGCGGATTAATTTGGACTCACTTCCCGCCTGGGACCGTTGCCGCCTTCAGCTGTCTCTGCCGGGAATACTTTCCTGTTCAAACGCTGAGCTCTAGCTGGTAGTCTCAGCCTTCAACGTCCCCTCCTCCGACAGGCCTTTGCGTACATCCTGTCTAAAATTCCTCCTGGATATTTACTGGACCGTGAGCTTTATGAGGCTGCGAATCTCAGTTTTGTCTCGTTCGCGGCTGCCTCCTCTGGGGCCTGGAACAGTGCTGGGCCCGTGTCAAGCCCACTAACTTTGTTGAATAAATGAATGAGTGGCCCATTTCCAGCCCTTATTTGTGTCTGTCCTAGAACTCGTCACTGTCTGCCATGCGCCTGCCTGTTCCTCGTGGACAGTCAGGTTCCCTCCGGAGCCGTAAGCTCCAGGGGGGCAGGGGTGTGCCTGTCCTGTTCACCACCCAGTGCCTCCGACAGGCCTGCCTCAGGGGCCACGTACATACAAAAGGGATAATAACCACATCTGTCTTGTAGGGTTGCTGAGATAAATAAATGAGCTAATATTAGTTAAAATGCTTCGGTGGGTGCCTGAGTGTTTCATAAATACTGGTTATTGTTAGTGCTCAAAAATGTTTGTGATCCTTACATAAAAAGGGGGGTCTTTACATAAAATGCACTTTTCCTCTTGGAGTGGTTAAGTCCCCACTAGGAAAGAGGTAAGGACAGATGGAGATGAATTGAGAGGCCCAAGAGACCCTTAAAACCAGGCTATTGAAGAAATGCAACATTTCCTTTCTCTCTGTTCTCTTGGAAAAGTTTAGTATCTGGCAGCGTGGTGTTTCATTTCCCCGCTCCTTTCTACATTTCTTTCTTTGCATCAGACCTGTTTTTATAAAAAATAGCAGGGCCTGGAATCTTGCTTGCTAACTGAGGGGCAGAATGGAGTGCTTCCATTTAGAGAAGCAGCCAGCCCTGGAATGTGGCTGTGGGGCTGCCAGGCCAACTCTGAGGAGGCCAAGCTGGTCAGGAATGCACTTTGCAGCTTTAATTGACTTGGGCCTCGGGTCCATGGAATTTCTTCTCTCTTCTTATTCATTTGTGTCCGTTAAAAAAAAATACATATACTTGATTATAGTTCTAAACAGCCTAATACATGACCACATACTGTAGCATGAAAAGGAAATCTCTCCTGTTCTCCCTGCACCTCCAGAGCAGGGGTGCCTGTTAAGAAGATGCCCAGTTAGAGCTGAAGTTTGGATAAACAAGGAATAATTTTTTTAAAGCAAGTGTACCCCACATACTGCCTAGAACTAACTTATACTATCAAATCAAGTACTGTTTATATGAAATTCAGATTTAACTGGCTATCCTGAATGTTTATTTCCCAAAGGTGACAGCCCGGGACCTCCCCTATTAGCAGTTTCCTGTGTTTCCTTCCAAGCACGTGAAACCCACCTGTGCTTTGATGGACTTACTGCTGGTGGTATCCTCAGCATCTGGAACAGTGCCTGGAACATTTTAGGTGCTTAGTAAATATCAGTTGAGGGCATGACTGAGAGAATGCACCTACCCAGTTTGCTTTACACAATGAGAAATATATTATAATGCCATTTCATACATTGCTTTTCAGAGTGTCTCTTGAGAATTGATTTATAGAGCTACCTCATTTATTTTTGAGAGTTCTGTAGTATTCCCTTTTAAGAATACGTGATAATATGTTTAACCAGTCCCCTGAGAGGGGGCATTGGCACTGTTCATATTCTTCTGCTATTACAAAAATACAGTAATGAACCTTCCTACGTGCATTTACCTGTGTGGATTTGGAAACGTGTGCAAGCATAGATGGAGCAATGGCGTCACCTGGGTGAAGGGGATGTGGATTGATGCTGCTGAATTGCTTTCCATAGTGAGTCTGCTCACACTTGCATCAGATAACTTATTCCCATATCCTACCAGCACGGAATACAGCCAGACTTTCTGTATTGCCAATGTTATCAGTAAAAAATTGCTGTCTCACTGGGTACCTTGTCTTAATTTGCCTTTCTTTATTTAGGAGAACCTTTTTATGGTTGAAAACTTCATATTTCTCTTCCTGTGAACAGTTTTTTGTTTTTTGCCTATTTTTCTACTTTCTTTTTGATTTTAACATTTTTTTCTGAAAGAACGTATCTTACATGTATTTTTTATGTAATATAATAGTATACGACATTGGTTTTCTAACTTTGAGAAAATCAGTTTCTTATGGAACTTTTTACTCTGTAGATATTTCAACATTCTAGTCAAATTCATGAACATTTTCTTTCATGTATTCTACATTTTGTGTCTTGCTTAGTGAGGCCTCCCCCTCAGCAAGATTATAGAGCAGTTTTCCCATATTTTCTTTTACTACTTTAACTTCTTTTTTTTCATTTAAATCTTTAATCCATCTGGAATTTATTTTGGTTTTAGGAGGGAGGTGAGGATCTAGCTTTATTTTCTACCAGATGGCCAGCCAGTTGTCCCAATACCATTTATTGAATAATCCATTGCTTTCCACAGAATTGAAATGCCGCCTTTATCATATATTAAATTGCGGAGGAGGGATTTTTGTACTCACTTTCTGAGCTCCTCCAGAGCCAGCTAAGCAGCAAGGATTTTAGGAGGTTTCAGCTGAGTGCAGGCAGAGGCCCCCGCCCCCCGGCCCTCAAGGAGGACATGTGACCAAGGTCCACCATGATTTATCCAGCCAGAAACTGTGTGTAGGAGCAGTGTACTGCCTGGCTGGGGACGTGGATGGCGGGAGGGGAATGAGTTCCCAGTGCTGGGAGGGGTTTAGTTGAGCAATATTTCTCAACCTCAGCACTACTGATGAGTACTTCCTGGGTAAGTCTTCACTGGGGCCTGTCCTGTGTATTATAGGATTTTAGCAGCATCTTTGGCTTTTACTCACTAGATGCAGGTATCACTCACCCCCCACATTGTGACAATCCAAAATTTCTCCAGTCATTGCCAGAATGTCCTTAGTGGATCCAAACCATCTCTGGTTGAGAACCACTGCTTTATCAGGCCCGGATTGAGCAAACTCGATCAGGTGCACGTGAGGCCCTTTCTTGGTCTGAGATTCAGTCATCCACAATATCAAGGGCTCCAGACGTCTAGGAGCCAGGAAGGGAGGTGCCTCTCTATCTCGGGGACCAGGGACCGTAGGTTTGGTCTGAGTGTGGTATCTGTGGGGGAAGGGAACCAACAAACCGACTCTGGGAGGAACAGGGGTTCCCAGGAGACCCTGCAGAAAATGTGGCAGAAGTTTTGCATTTTAACAGTGTGTCAGTTTATTGTCCTCTTTCCCTTAGGAGTAATAGGGTCTGTGAACTTGTCTTCTGGGGCAGCATGGAAGCAGGTGTGTTTAGGAGATTTGGGGTGGCAGGTGGGGAGAGAAACTTCACCCAGATGGTAGGTGTGGGAGTGAGATTGAAGAGGAGAGAAGTGGGTGAAAGGCTTGGAGAAGGAAGAAACACAGAGAGGAACCGGCTGAGGTTTGAGTAGTGGTTCTGGAGATTAACCAGCTGGAAGTGGGGCAGGGATTCCTTATGAAAATGCCGCAGAGGAGAGATGATTGCTGAGTGATGTGGAGGTGAATAAAAGTGATTTGCAGAAGAGGGTTCCACTAAGGTTTTATAAGCCAGGCAGAGAACGTGGGGAGGACGGCTCTAACAGATGAATGGCTTTTATTTTTAAGTGACACGCACAGTATCCTATTACTGTCAGGTGTACGTCCTAGTGATTCGATATTTTTATATGTTACAAAACTATCCCCAGGATAAGATGAACAGCTTTTGCAAAGTCACCTGTGTGGAGTGTGTTGGCCCAACAGGAGGTCTCCCCAGGTGCAGCTGTACCACCAGGATGTGGCTTGTGATGGAGGGCACAGCCAGAACTCAGGAGTGTCTCCTACGCCTTGCTAAGGGGTTTGGGCTTTCTCTTTATTTCAAAACACCTCTCACATACTCAATATAGAAAAACCATAAAACAGAAGAGTGCAAAAGGACGACAGTAAGAAACGATGTCACACACCCAGCGACCACCTCCTCTCCTCCTGCGCTTTGTTAGGGTGCTCACCTCACACCCACTGAAATAGAAGCCCCTGAGGTCAGGAGTTTGTTTTGTGCACAGTGCCTAAAACACTGCCTGGTGCACAGTTGTCACTCAGAACCTGATGGTGGAATGAACGAATCTAGACCGCAAACTTGATGTCACTTCATGGTTCAAGATCCACCTTCTGTGTCAGTAGCTACAGCCCTGCAACACAGGTTTTTCACGGTGTGAACTATAACCCTATGCCAATCAGCCATATTTCACTTGACCAAGCCCTCCTGCTGGGTATGAGTTTTTTTTTTTCTTTCCATATTTCTCTGTCACAAATGTCTTAGTTTGGGGTTGTTATGACAGATTACCATAGACTGGGTGGCTTAAACAACTTAAGTTTATCCTCACAGTTCTGGAGGCTACAAGTCTGAGGGCCAGTGGGTTTTCTTCCTGGCTCATAGACGGTGTCCTTGGTGTATCCTCACGTGGTGGAGAGCAAAGGGTGGAAGCAAGCTTCCGGGCACTAGGCCCATTCATGAGGGCTCCACCCTCATGACCTATTACCTTCCAAAGGCCCCACCTCCAAATACCAGCACACTAGGGAGAAAGCTGCAACATCTGAATTTTGGGGGGGAACTAAACATTCCATCCACAGCCTCGAACAGTGCTGCCACGGGGAGGAGCATTGGGGTGATGTCTCTGCCTCTCTCCTGAAGTTTTCTCTTCCACCACATCCCGATGTGTATGTGGTCGGTGTCACCTTCCCTAAAATGAGTCCCCTCCTGGCTCCCCGCTGTGTCGGTGGGCTTGAGGCCAAATGCTTGTGGTGATAGATGAATCACATTACCCGATGCAGAGTGTCAAGCCCATTAGTTGGCACATAGAGGGCACCACACAGACATTGGTTTCATTCTTTAGAGCCAAGTTTCCCAAAGTGCCAGGTGGGGTTTGGGGTGGGCAGCAAATTTCATAAGACCTGGCACTCATGAACGCTAGGTCACAGTGTGGCGAACACGCTTCCTTTCCATTCCAGGCATGTCCTTCTGACTGGGGCAAGCAGGGAGCCCCAGGTGGACGTGCATGGGCATTTGACACTCTGTGACACCCCAGCGCCCATCTGCCTCGGGCCTAGGGTGCCTCAGGCAGATGATGTCAAGAGAGGAGGAACTGATATAATTTTGTTTTTGTTGTGTTTATTTTTATAGTTGAGTCTTCTGGTTATGTTAAGAGATACTGGTTTTTCATTCTGTTTGCCTTCTTTAAAAAAATTATTAAAATTCATAGTTTTATAGAAATTTATTAAAATTCACCACTTTCACCAACTCAGTGGCTTTTATATTTACAATGTTGTGCGATCATTACCACTATCTACTTCCAGAACATCTTCGTCACCCTCATACCCCTGAGTGGGCACTGAGCATTCTCCCATCCCTCTCACCCTGGTAACCACTAACTTACTTTCAGCCTCTAGATTTGCCTCCTTGGGACAGTTCGTCTAGGCGGAATCATGCCATGTGTGGTCCTTTGTGTCTGGCTTCTTTCACTTTGTATAATGTTTTCAAGGTTCATCCGTGTTGTAGCCAATGCAGTATTCCTTTCTATGGCTGAAAAATGTTCCGTTGCGATGTATCCCCTTTTGTGTACCTGTTCATCGGCTCGTGGACGTTGGGCTATTGTAAATAGTGCTGCCATGGACATTCACGTACCAGTTTTTGTGGGAACACGTTCCCACCTCTCTTGGTGTGTACCTGGGAGTGGAGTTGCTGGGGCATATGATGTATGTTCTGCATTTAACTTTTCCAGAACATTTCCATTTCATAAACACTTTAAGTTAAAAGGTAAGTCAATTTAAAGAAAAATATTACTGGTATTGCAAGTGCTGTGTGGATATGGCAGATATCACGAAGGTGGCATGTCATGATGAAGGAGTGGGCCCTTTGCCCAGACGTGACTTCCATCCGTGGGCGGTTTCCCAACCGTCTCTCTCTCTTAGGTCCCTCTGTTCCCCGGAGCCTCACTGCAGCCAAACTGGTCTTATTGTCCCCAAGAAGCTCTTTTTCCTCAAAGGTGCATCCGTTTGCCCCTCTCTGGGCTGTGCTCTGCCCCTTTGTATCCACCAAGGAGCTCACCTTCTCAGAACTCACCTTTTGCCAGAGTGGACAGTTTAACTCTTAATTGCATTTTGCCCTTTACTTCTCACTAATGGCTTTGTTGGCTAATCCTTCCCCTTCACTGTAAGCTGCTGGGGGGCAGCGTCTTCATTTGAGTAGTCCATTGTGCCCATCACAGAGCAGCCTCAGTTGATAGGTGTTTAATGGACATTGGCGGAATTGACCTTCCTTAGAGCCTCCCCTCAGCCTGGACTCACTCACACCCTGTTTGCTGTTACCTTTGGTGTGTCGTTTCCTCTTCAGTTAATTTATTTCCACTATTTGGGTGTATGGACCAGAGGTCTTCGTGGCCCAGGAGAATGAGAGCTATTTTGATTGTAGGTTACAGACACCAACTCGAGTCAGCTAAAGCTAGAGGGGCAGTCTAGTGGAGGAATGCAAGCACATTGCTTGGGACCATGGGGAAGGTCAGCCTGGTGGAAGGGAGAGGGAAGAGACCCATGGAACCAGAAGACGGTTGGGGCTGCTGATCTCTTATCTCTGCTTCTTGTCTGTATGCCTTATTCTTGCCTGGCTACACACCTACATTCCTTGTTTCTTCCTTTGCATATCAGATGGAAGGTGACATGTCATAGATGCCATGGGTTCATCCCCTTGAATCTCAGCTTCCATTCCAAAGTCCATGGAAGAATCTGATTAGTCCAGCTGAGATCTGGTGGTCAATGAAAAGGCGCGAGGGATGGGCCCACATACCACCAATACTTGGGGGGAAGGGAGTCAGTCAGTCGAGGTGGGATCAGGGGATGCTGAGCCCTCAGTGATGTGCGTTCTGGGGTGAGGATGCAGATCTGGAGCCATGAAGCACAGGGGCTCGTTCTTCCCGAGGCCTTGGGGAAGTTGTTTGTGAGTGTGGGAAAAGAGCGTGATGTGACAAAGACAGTTATCATCAGACTTGCTGACCTTGAAAGCAGCTCTAAGTAGAGAGAGCTAAGGAGAGAGACAAGTGAGCCTGGAGCTGCTGATCCTTCTGGGGAAGGAGCTCTTCCAGCTTCTCTGGCTCAGTGGGGGAGGGTTTGGAGCATCTGTGTGAGCCTCCTAGCTGCTCTGTTTGGCCTGCATCTCAGAATTCCGGCTCAGGTGACTTTTGGCTTCATGCATTGCAAAATGAAGAGGAAACTGCTCCCTGCTTCTGGGGGCCATTGCCACGCCTCTGGGTTTCCTTAGCTTAGGTCAGGTGCCCTTTGTGTCACCTGCCTGGGGCAGAGGGTGGCTTCAGTCTCCATTCGTGGATGTGAGAGTCCTTTGCAGAATGTGGAAATATTCCCCGAAGCCTATTTAGTCTCAGTAGCTTAGTCTATACAAGGTGGCAAACACAGCCTGCCACTGGCATTTGTGGGTTTGATGGATTTGATGGTTGTGGTTCTTTCATTACCTACCCAGGAGGTCCTTGGCATGGGGTCATGGGTCACCATCTTAACACTCTGGTTTGGATGGGGTGGTCGGCAGGATTTGGGAGGAGCAGCATGGTGTCGTGACCAAGATGGTGGACTCCGGATTGAGGCTGCTTCTGAGCCTTAGTGGCTGAGGGCAGATTATTTGACATCTCTATGCATCCTTTCTCCACACACAAGTGGGGATAATATTAGTACCCCATTCACACAGCCTCTGGGAGATTTAAGTTAAGACATGTCTAGCCCTTGGAACAGTACGTCCTCAGTACACGCTGGCCCCAAGTCTCCTTCCTGGTTGGTTTTCCCTAGGTTAAGTTTTGCCCGGCCTCCAGGGGAAGGGGGAGAAGCCCGTCTGTGAGAGACCCACCAGGTTTCACATTTGGGGCACACATTGTCTCTGAGAACCATTTAGCAGGATAAGTGGAGGCCAGGCAAGCCAGTTATTTGGGTTCCTGGCTGCTTCCCTTTTCTCAATCTCTGTTTACCTTTAACAAGACTGATGGGAGCTGTGACGCCCCTTTGGTGGCCCTTCTCTGGCTGTGGCATGTTTTCGGCCTGCTTGCATTGTGTTAGGAAACAGCAGGTGCGGTTGGCAGCCTCTTTCCCCACACCCTCCCGTTAGCCCCGATCTCTGGGGACTCCTTAGACTAATGCAGTTTTAATGAATACACATTACTGTTTACATGGCTGAAATGAGAGCCTGGCTGCTTATTTTATGCTGAGGTTTATGGCTCTGCTTTTTGAAATTCTGCCTCCCCTGCTCAGCTTCTGGCCATGGGGATATCTCCTGGCAGCCCTTCTGCTGTCCCTCCACATCCACATAAGGTATTTATTCACTGTGAAGTCCTGCGGTGTTGAAACCACTGCCTTGCCTTGGAGGGAGCAGAGTGTGTAGAACAAAGGGTAACACGGATTCTTCATTTCTTAAATTTGAAAATGTGTTTTAAAATCCTCAACGGCTTGCCTATTACATAACAATTAAGAATTGAAGATATTCCAAGAGAAGAAAATAAAAATCACCCATTAGTCCACTACGCATGAAAAAGCCAACCTTTAATATTTATATTCATGCAGATTTTAATTAACATTTATGTGTATTTCAAGTTATAATTAGAAACCGAAATTAAAACACATTATTCTGAAATCTGCTTCTCATCCCCCACAATTAATGTATTTAAACATCTTTGCAAGTCAAGCATATAGAGCAGTGACATCTTTTATGAAGCATTATATTTGCTTGTTAATATGTCTGTATCTCTGATCTATTTTCAGGATAGTTTTAATTAAATTTCAAATAGTTATATGCACTTATTGGTTCAAAGTTAGAAAGGGACAAACGGTTTACTTTGAGAAGTCTCTCTCCTACCCTTAACCCTTCCCTACTCAGCTTATCTCCCTATAGGCAACCTCTGTTACCAATCTCTTGTGTATATTTCTGGAAGTGGTCCATAATATACATGTAAATCATATACATCTATTTTTCTGTTCTCCAAAGGAACACATTCACATGTTAGCTTACCTTGCTTTTTAAAAACAATATACCAAAGGGAAGGGGTTGGGGAAGGTAGGTGGGGAGGGAGGGAGAAGGGAATTAAGGGGCATTATACTTAGCACTCGCAATATAGGTAGGTCATGGGAAAGGCAGTACAGCACGGAGAAGACAAGTAATGACTCTATTGTGTCTTACTGCACTGATGGACAGTGACTGTAGTGGGGTGGGGGGGGACTTGATAATATGGGTGAATGTTGAAGCTACAGTGTTGCTCCTGTGGAGCCTTCGTGAGATTGTATGTCAGTGATACCTTAATTTAAAAAAAAGTTTCAAACCAAAAAAAAAAAAACCCCCAGAACCCCCAAACAAACAAAAACCAAAGCAATATGCCTTGGAGTTTGCTCCGTACCAGCATGTCCAGACATCTTTATTCTATTTTATGACTGCATCATGGCGCATGGCATGGCAACCCTGGTGTGTTTTAGTTGGGGTGTATTGACTCAGAGAAACCTTTCTGTGGTTTTGGTCAAGCTCCCTGTCCTCATGGCCTGGCCAGGAGCAGCTAAAGAAAGGATGTCCATTCAGAGATTAGGAGGGACTGTGGGCCCAGATTATGAATGGGATTGGCCTGGACAGATCTGAGTGACAAAGACAAATAGCAGAGCTGGGGAGCCACATGCCAGGTGGCCATCACTGGCAAAAGGCCATTTGTGACTTATCTTCAGTTCTCCAGATGGTCCACATTTAAGACAGTGGCACTGACCTTCATTTATACTTGGTTGAGAAAATGTTTCATCAGAGGCCCAGAGAGAGGATCAGATGTTTCTTACACTTTATGGCAAGAGGTTGAAGGGTGTCAGAGGATACGTGATCTCCTAAAGCCAGTTCAGAGTGAGAAAGAATCCAATGTCTGCCTTAGAAACATCCGCTTACCTCCAAGTTGAGGGCATGTAATGCACCAGTCAAAGCGTTTCTCACTTGACTTGTTTGACTTTCTCGTGGTCTTAGCTACTCACCCAAAATGTTTTGAATAGGTTGAAGAAACACTTCAAGTTACCATGATGAGAGGAAAATATAGGGTCTTAATGAATGGGCTTCATCAGCAAGAACAGTGAAAGACCTCCTCAAGGCAGGCAGGGGTCATTTTGTTTGAGTAAATGGGTGCTGTGATTCTGAGCAAGAGGGGTGATTTGACTTGCAAATGGGGGTTTCCCACACTTGGAGGGCTGAAAGGAAACCCCCAGGATATAAAGGAAACTGGGATGGCAAGAGGGTTTCCATGGGAAAACCCAGGAAGTAATGACCTGTCCTTGATGAATGGGCTAGGTCCTCTAGAAGAGACTGACTTTATTACTTTGCCCCTGAATTTCAGTCAACTCCATGTGACCAAGTTTTCATGGTTGAGTAGAATTGGGTTATGAATAAAGACTCAGTCTTTTATTAGGTTAACCATTTTGTGAGGGATGAAATGAAATACATATCCAACTAAACCTAATGACCAAGCGGATTAAAAATTCATTCTTAGGTAACTATTGGATCAAATAGGACTCAAAATTACAATTGCAAAGAACCTACAAATGAAGAAAAATAGAATGCTATGTAAAAAAGCCTTGGGAGATCAGCCAATGCTATGCATTGAGAGAAGTTCATAGCCCTAACACTTATATGACTCAAGATCTTTGTGATTCTAGGCTTCAAGCATACTTTGGCTACTCACTTATTCTAATGAATTTGTCATGCTTAAAAATGTTTCTGGTATACCTCTTTAGGAATTCCATTTAGACCCAGTTTTCCTTATTAAACCTTCTAAAGTCAGTACTTTGAATTTTGCTGTTTAAGTTCATGTGTTTGTTTAAAAAATCATGTAATTCTATTATCCATCAGATTATTTTTGGGCCTCATTCACAGTGTGATGTAAAGGATAGATTGTTGAGGATCCAGAGGGAAAGTTGTTTATGTAAGAAAGTAACTGTAGCTCTATTACTTTTGGAATGTTTCCTAGGATGCATCTCAAACCAAATGAATAGCTGTATTTATAAAATACATCTGAGAAGATACTATGTGAAAGTGCTTTGACTACTGAGGTTCCTGTTTGAACAGGGTCATGGAAGAATCTGGAAAAAAATCTCCAAAGTTTCCTGGAGTCTGACAAAAATACTGGATAGAGTTTCCGAATATATTTCCCTGATCTCTGCTATATAACCAGGTATTTGTATTTCACAATGAAGTATACTTTATTAGTTTTTCATATTATACAAAAGCAACATATCATTGCAGAAATAAGAAAGAATAAAGCAAAAAGCAGGAAAAAAAAGTCAGGTGGAAGTGTAGGTAAATAGGAACTTGTAGAGCAAATAGGAACTTGTAGACATTATTAAGGACTGAGGCTCCTTTGATTTTCATGCTCCAGTAGCCTTAACAGGTAATTTGGTCACAGAATGGCCTTAGCATGTGACAGAATGGCTGCGGAACCTCCAAGCATTTATTCTACATTCCAGGCATGAAGAACATGAAATGGCCAAAACTCTTTTCCTTGCAAGGTATTATCTTTTTTACTGAGAAGGGATAGTGATACTCTTTCCAAGGGATCCATCTGTATCTTATTAGTCAGGACTGAAAATGATGCTGGGAATTAGAATGCTTTTATCTAGGAAGATTGGATGCTACCAGGGTTCTGTTAGTAAGAAGGAAGAGGGGATGGACATTGGGTGTGCAACTACCAGACCTGCCACAGAAAGACTCCCCTTCGTCTTCATCATTGTGACAAATTTATTTCCTTCATAGCATTTTCTGTACATTGTGGTTTTATAACTATTAATTTTTAACAGACAAAAATGGCTAATTTTTGTGTGCTTTCTCCATCCTGTCTGATTTGTGACTGGAGATGATGAATGCTTTTGAGTGAATGGATGCACAAAGGAGTTTTGCTGTTTCCTGTTTCTGGCAGAGATGCTCTGTGTTTGTCTATATGTATTGACCACTGAGATGGGTTTTGCCACTTTGGGCATTTTTACCATTTTTAGCCTCTGACTAAAGGAAAAGGTAAAGTTTAGCTCTTTAGAAATTTGCTTTGGCAGCTTAGATACCCAGCAGTGGCAGGGGATAGAGGGAGCTCAGATGGAAGGGGCAGATGTATCTTCACGTGCTCCTCCATCAGTCCCCCGGGAGCCATGCCTGTCTCTGGGGTCTTAGCAGCTCAAGGCCGCTGCAGCAGGCAGACCCTCTCCAGCCTGTGGCACGATGTTCCCTGGCTTTGCCTCTGCTCCACTTGCATCCCTCCTCCACCACGTGTGGTCTGTGTATGGGGTGCCGCAGGGACTCCCGTGAGATTTCTGACTTTCATAACTTTTGGTTTTGAGGACAGAGGCTCATTGGGAATGGCTATTTCCTTCCAACCACTTGTCTCCAGCCCTCCCTTAATGAGAATCCAAATTCCTGTGCTCTACAGGACATTGATGAATCTCTCCCCAGGTCCTTTCCTGTTTGAACCATTTTCTCACAAAGAGAGGTTTCTTCCTGAGTTCCATGATTTTAAAAAAAATTGTGGTAAAAAAGACTCAACATAAAATTTACCATCTTGACCATTTCTAAGTGTACGGTCTGGTGGTGTCAGGCACATTCACAGTGTCGTGCACCCCACCTCCAGAACTCTCTTCATCTTGCAACACTGAAACTCTGCCCACGAAATAACACCTCTGTGTGCCTCCCTCCTGCCAGCCCCTGGCAGCCACTACTCTACTCTTTGTGTCTATGATTCTAACTACTCTAAGAACCTCATCTAAGTATTAGTGTTTTTATTTTTTTGTGGCTGGCTTATTTCACATAGCATAATGTCTTCAAGGTTCATCCATGTCATAGCATGTATCAGAATTTACTTTCTTTTTAAAGAAATTCTATTATATGCATACTCCATAGTTTGTTCATCCATTCATCCATTGAAGGACACTGGGTTGCTTCTAAAGCCTTTTGGCTATTGTGGATAATGCTGCTGTGAACTTGGGTGAACAGATGTCTCTTCAAGCCCTGCTTTTAATTCTTTTGTATATATATTCAGAAGTGGAATTGCTGGGTCATATGGTAATAGTATTTTTAATTGTTTTGCAGAAATCCCATACTGTTTTCCACAGTGGCTGGACCATTTTGCATTCTCACCTACAGTCTCTCTAAGGGTTTTAATTTTCTCCATATTCTCACCAACACTTGTTATTTCCTGTGTTTTTTTTCTTAGTAGCCATCTTAATGGGTGTGAGGTGGTATCTCATTGTGGTTTTAATTTGCATTTCCCTACTGATGAGTGATGTTGGACATTTTCATGTGTTTATTGGCCATTTGTATATGGTCTTTGGAGAAATGTCTATTCAAGTCGACTTCCATGATTTTGCATTATCGCATCTGTATTGATTCAGGCAAGCCAACTGGAATAAACTCTGGCATTTATACTGATTTTGTGGTTTTCTGCAAATAAACTCTGCCCCCAAATAACCTCCAACTTTCTGGAAGCAGTCAGCACGAGCACAGTTCTGAAGATAACTTTCTTTAAAAAAGGAAATTCATAAAAGTATCATGCATCTTCCTTTTTTGACACTAATGGAACAATTTAATGTAATTTCAGAGGGAAGCAGAGCTTCTGGAAAGGCTCATGTGATGAGGAAGGTTACCCAGCTCTGCTGTCAGGCGGCATGTGGGAGCAGAGTGGCGTTCTTTGCAGGCTCTCTGGGAGAGGGTGGGGGAGACAGCCCATTGCAGGGCCCCTGGGGCATGGGGCAGAGACTGGGGAAAGGGGATGGAAGAAGGGAAAGCCAACCTTTCAAGAGTCTTGCAGAAATTGTTGGAAATGTTCTGTTCCACCCTGCAGATTCTACTGCCTTCTAGAGTCAGGGTAACAGAGTCAGTGTGCCCAGGTAGCATAGTGGTTAAGAAAACCGCCTCAGCCTCCTCATCTTTCAAATGTTAATAGGACCCACTTCCTAGGGGTTGTGGTGGGGTTTAAGTGAGAAAAGCAGGTAAAGTGCTGGCAGCTAGTGGGTGAGTAAGTTATTATTAAGGTGCTGGAGGCTTCATCTTTGTCCTTGGAGAGCCATTGGTCTTGTGAAGAGACAGCCTGGGCCCTGCAAAACTGTGATGCAAAGTGGGAAGAAGTAAGGGCCAAGATGTGATAATGAATGCCCTCAGATGACAAGAACGATAGGAAATGTCATCATTCTTGGGCTGGCATCAAGGTGGGCTTCACAAGAAGAAGGCATTTGAGTCGAATCTTGCAGGCTCAGTTGGCTTCCAGTCAGCAGAGGTTGCGGGAAAGGCAGGCAGGTGGGGGAACAGTTTGAGCAAAGGCTTGGGAGCCTGACAGTTTGTGGTTAAACACCCGCTGAGAAGTTTGGTGCTACAGTGTAGGGAGCACTATTGGAAGATGCTGAAAACACTGAAATTCAGTATTCAAAAAAGACATTGGCTGATTAAAATGATATGTTCTTATTCATCTGTGAACAAATGTGGAAACATAAAAGGATTGTAAACTCAATTCCTGCAGGATCCAGGCAGACCTAAATGAGTGAAGTGGGTTGGGTGTAAAACTGATGGTGGTGGTGCCATGTTGAACTGGAGAATGGGTGCCTTGTTAAAAGGGGCACCTAATCGTCATCTCTGCTCTGTGGGAATGGGAGCCCAGGGCTACCAGCTCTTCTAGTTTTTCAAGAGAAGCCAAGAATCTGGACTTCATGTAAAATTTCATGTTTTTTTCTTTTTAAAGACATGGTGTGGACCAAACCCAAGATGCCTGCAGATTAACACTCTGTAACTATCATCTATTCCATTAGAATTCTTAAGCCTCTATGCAAACTTTAGCAGAACTACTGAGTGAAACTTTCATGCAGTGAGAGCACGTGAAAGGGTGGTAATATCTTTTGAATAAGCACTGAAGGTCATGTGCTGGCTGTGGGGGTCATTACAGCACAGTCTCTGCAGAAACTTCAGTGGCATTGTTTCTAAATGATATGTTTGCTTTGACAACACATTCTCAAAAGGAAAAACAGCAAACCACTCTTCTCCCAGGGTTTTAGCCCCACCAGCTCCTACCCCCATAACCCAATGCTGCACCTTATCAAGGGATCAGGAGATGTGGTTTGATTTACAGTTATAGCTCCACAGTTGGGAGGGTGGCTGATGTCTACATTTTTTCCCCTCCTAGCTACCCATGCCATTTAATGCTGAGAGTAGCTAGCTAATGCTGACGTTTGAATCTTAACATCTTAGAGTGGGATGGAACCTTAAAATTCATTTATTCCAACTATCCTTTGTATGAGGCAAGAGTCTTGGTTACAGGTGACAGAAAACTCAAACTAACTGAATTCAGAAGGGAATTCATTGCCTCATATAACTGAAAACTCCCAGGGTGTCTGCCTTCAGGTATGGTTTGATCCAGGGGCGCATTATGTTACCAGGACATGGTTTCTCTCACTCCATTTCCACTTCTTCTCTATTAGCTCCATTCTTAAATAGAAGACCCTCTTCTTCCTATAGCAAGATGGCTCTGGAAGCTCTAGTTCATGCACAAAAGGGTACCTTCATCTCTCTGGTTGCATCTCACTGCATCTGAATTGGTTACCAGGGCCAGCGAGAGAGTAGTGCTTTGATTGGCCAGCCTTGTGTACTCTTGGAGTTCAGGGTGGAATTATGTGGACCAAGGGTGGAAAGGGATAGTTCTTCTTCAATGGGATATGTGATATTGTTATTAAAAGAAGATTAAATAAGTACTCACTGTACCATCTAATGCTTGAGTCCCCTTCATAGATTGTCTCTAGTGATTGTCCAGTCTTGAGTTACTAACATTCTGCTCTCAGAGGAGTATGTTTGGGAAGTTGTAGTAATCACAGAGTTTGTCCTAATACTGAATTGTTATTGGCATCTCTGTATTTCCTGGCATTATTTCTAATCCCAACTAGGATCAGCATGGTTTGTCTGGGGTGGGGGGGAGGGCTTGCTCATTGTGGTCACAAAGAGCCTTGGCCAATGGACACTCTAACTTGAAGCATGCTTCCAAAATCATTGAGGAAGGACAAGTGACCTTGGCAAGTCTTGTGATGGCTCTTGAAGCTCTTCCTGGAAGTACCTATCACTGCTGACCATGTATCATTGGCCAAAGCAAGACACATGGCTGCCCCTGACTTCATGGGGGGTGGGCAGGTACCATGCTGCCACATGCCTGAACTGAAGGAGGGGAGAATCAGAGTCTTTGACCTAGGGATGACCACACAACTGACCTTCTATGTTTCTCTGTTCTTCTCACCCATTTCTGTTTCTTCTAGTGACATGTATAATTCATTTTTTAAGACCCAAACACAAGACTCTAATATTCATCTTTGTTTTGTTACTTCCTAATAGACCGCGGTATCTCTAGCTCCTGATTCTAGAATCCAAAGGCTCCTAAGGACCACCCAGTCGCAAATCATTTGCTCATTTAATAGGTAGACCTCATATAGCTTCACTCTGGATCTGGGTAAAACTATTTAACAGGCCATTGAGGTAGGCTATTTCCTTGGACCCTCTGCAGTCCATTAGATAAGGCCTTCTCTGTCAACGTCTCACCACTAATTAGTACATTTTTGTGTATAGTTATCTAATCTGTAATTCACCTCAAATCCTGAGTCCTCAATGGAGGCAGAATTGAACACAGCTTCTAGAAGGACGTTGAGAGATTGGGGGAAGGGGGATGGAATGGAAAGTGCCAAGAATAGGAAAGCTTTGACGTTGTCCCTTTTTGGACTATTTCTCCGTATTAAATCTCTGCCTGGGTGCCATCCACTGGGATACCTGGCCTTTTCCCGGGAACGTCTCAGTGGATCACCACCAGGAGGAAGCATCGCTCTCCCTTTTCATTCTGCAGGACATGCCCACTGGGCCACTCTCAAGCCTGACTTATTGGGCATCTGTGGCCCTGGATGCTCACGCCCTTCTGAGGCTTGACTCTTGTCTTATGAACCGTGATATGTATGTTCTTAAGTTGGCTCCTTTCTTGGAAAGACAGCAAGTATTACCACAGTTTCTAGAAGAGTGCCAAGGACTCTGTTCTTGACACTACTTGTCAACAGTGAAATACTTAACCCCAGCGTCCCTGCTTAGATGGTCCCATCTCTTTTCCAAACGTGAAGACTTCTTAAAAACATAAATAAAGGATCTCAGCCTGCCAGGCAGCTCCCAGGCTTCAAAATATTGTTTGCATGATTATTTTAATCAAGAATTTTCTCAAAAGCTGCAATGTATACATTCATTGATTTATTTATCCATTGAAGTATTTCTTGAATACCTGCTGTGCCTAAGGTCATGGTGGTAGGGTGCCCAACAGAGAACACAGCTGGCACAGTCCCTGCCATTACCACAGCGTTGTCTAGTGAAGAATAGACACATTAATAAGCAGGCCCTCAAACAGCGCCTCCATGCCGTGGTCACTGGAAGTGCAGGGTCCCGAGTTGTGCAGAGTTGGGGCACCTAGCTGAAAGCATCAGGAAGGCTTCCAGGACTGGGATGATATCAAAGCCCAGCCTTAAGGATGGTAAGTTTTACTGATTAAGGGAGACATGAAAAGAAGGGGCAGAGAGCTCCAGGCAGAGGGCATCGCGTATACAAAGGCTCAGGAGGACTGAGGGGCATAATCAATTTGGCACGGCTGGCATGGAGTGTCTGTGTTTGAATAGCTAGAGGGTAGGGGATGTGGTGAGGGAAAAGGAAGGCAGGAACCTGACCACAAGTGGCTCCTATGTCTAATTAAAGAGTGTAGATTTTACTTTGAGGGTAAAGAGGTCTCTATTATTATTTTTTAAAGCATTATATGATTAGATTTGCCTTTTAGAAACCACTCTGGCTGCAGTTGAAAGATGAATTTCCAAGAGGCAAAGTTGGAGGAAGGGCCTTGGTTTGGGAGGTGGCGGTAATCTAGGCAGGACTTGAGGATGCCTGGGTGGCAGTGAGGAAGGAGAGGTGGGTGGAGGATTGGGAAGATATTTAGGGGGTGTTATTGAGAGATCTTGGTGATTGATTGCATGTGGGAGAGGCATGGGAGAGGGAGGAGTTTGGAAAGGCTCCCAGGTTTCTGTGCTAAATGGCTGGTGGTGCCACTTGAAGATGGGGATCATGAGAAAAGTACTGTGTTTAGAGGGAATTGTGAGTTCCCCCTTTAGGTGCTTAACTGATGTCCAGGTGACATAAACTAGTTGGCATGTGGGTCTTCAGACCTGGGACCTAGAGCATGGATTGGGGCATAGGACAGAGAGTTGGGGCTCAGCTGCATACCATGATGGTTGTAGTCATAGAGAGTTGGGGCTCAACTGCATACCCTGATAGTCATAGAGAGTTGGGGCTCAGCTGCATACCGTGATAGTTGTAGTCACAGAGAGTTGGGGCGCAGCTGCATACCGTGATAGTTGTAGTCACAGAGAGCTGGGGCTCAGCTGCATACCATGATAGTTGTAGTCACAGAGAGCTGGGGCTCAGCTGCATACCGTGATAGTTGTAGTCACAGAGAGCTGGGGCTCAGCTGCATACCGTGATAGTTGTAGTCACAGAGAGCTGGGGCTCAGCTGCATACCGTGATAGTTGTAGTCACAGAGAGCTGGGGCTCAGCTGCATACCGTGATAGTTGTAGTCACAGAGAGCTGGGGCTCAGCTGCATACCGTGATAGTTGTAGTCACAGAGAGCTGGGGCTCAGCTGCATACCGTGATAGTTGTAGTCACAGAGAGCTGGGGCTCAGCTGCATATACCGTGATAGTTGTAGTCACAGAGAGTTGGGGCTCAGCTGCATATACCGTGATAGTTGTAGTCATAGAGAGTTGGGGCTCAGCTGCATACCGTGATAGTCATAGAGAGCTGGGGCTCAGCTGCATACCGTGATAGTTGTAGTCATAGAGAGTTGGGGCTCAGC
>JAVSCE010015609.1:0-19963 GCA_032199065.1 Smutsia gigantea | reverse complement strand
ACGGGCGAGCCTCTTCCTTGGCCACCAGGTGAGCCGTGACTCAGGTGACAGGAAATCCCCAACAAAACGCCTGTCTGCTGGGAAGGACGGCTTCCACTTGCACTCGAGCCCCCCAGGGGCTCCGCGGCCCTCAGACAGCCTCAGACGGGAAACTTCCCCCACCGGAGAGGCTGCCAGACCCTGGGGCCCAGAGCGCGTGCCCAGCCCAGGGGACCTCACTCACGCGGCAGGTGGCCCTGGTCAGCACTGTCCCCGCCCAGACACTGGCAGCATGCGAGCCTCTTTCTTATATGCGGGAGTTCTGAATTCTCAGCAACGCAAAATGATCGGAACGTGCTGGGTGGGGAGGGAAGGCGGGAGTGGGAGTGCGCAGGGAGCTGGAGGGCTTTTGGGCAGAGGAAAGCAAGGCGGGGAGAAGCAATGTGGAGGAGGTCGTGGCCTAGCGAGGGCGGTGGGAACCTCCCCCACCCCGCCCCACCTCAGCCCAGGGGCCTGTGACCCACGCAGGAGGGTCCCTAAGCCAGGTGGGCCATCCCTGGGCGACTGGCGAAGAGGCTCGTTTACGGCTCACCGGCAGGGGGCGCCCTTCACATTGCATCTGTATGGACAGGCCCCTGGGGGGCGCTTGGCTAGTGAGGCCCAAGAGGGTCTGTCTGCAATCTTCAAACATTTTCATTGACACTTCTGGGGAGACAGACCAGCTTCCTCCAGACACTCACAGGAACCCCTACCTTGAGAAAGGTCAAGAAAGGCTGTCTCCCCAAGGGGCTTGGGATTGAACCAGAGAGGGTGCCTTCCCAACCCAGGACACCTACAGGCGGGCCTAGCCCTGGCGCTGGACTGAAACCTCAAAAAAACCCAGTGGATAAACAAGGCAACAACTCTTTTGCTGAGAGGCTGAGGCAGGGCCCTGAAACACAGGCTGCGGCTGCACCTTGCGAGACGTTCCGTAGCTGGGCGCCGAGCTGTCCAGGAGAGACCGTCTGGAGGTCTAGTCCCCGCGGAGTCCAAGCCAGGTTAAAAGTCCGTCTAGAAAGGCGGCAGCCCGGGACAGCCAGCCACCGCTGGAAAAGGGAGCAGATCACCAGAAGCCACCTCAAGGGGTCACCGGATGGGCGAGGCTGCTTGAAGTGGGGAGATGGGACCCCCGGGCATGCTCTGAACTCAGGAAGCTGCAGGCATACTTGGGGGTGGCCAGAGCAGAATCACCCTGATCGGCAATGGCTGCCCTGCCCAACAAAGCTGAGGGGCCTCCACACGACACAGGACGTGCCTGCTGTGTCGCCCAGCTTGTCGCAACAGAGGATGGAGGCAGGCGTGGGAACCCTCCAGGCCGCCACCCCAGGGGCATAAGCCGGAGCCAGCGGGAGGGCACTAGGCTTGTCCACCCAAGGATTGACCTGAAGTCTCGGGGACCCCAGTCTCGGAGCACTCATGAGCCTTACTCCCAGGGCTGAGCCCCACCGCCCGCTCTGTAAGCGAAACCTTTCCTGCAGCCCCCTCCTCTGCCCACGGGGGCTTGGCCCCAAGCAGAACAGGCGAGAACAGCATGCCCTTGAGCAAGGTCCCAGCAGCACCCAGCAGAAGCCCCGCCTCCCGGAGGCGGCTGCACATGCGTGGACACTGGGGTCACCAGGGGCTGGGGACATGCCTGGTGCTAGTAGGCGGCCCTGCTGGGGCCGCAGACTGGCTGCATTCCCAGGAGAACCCTATGCAAGAAATCGTCCTGCCTGAAACATCTTGTTTTACATAGAGAAACCCAACATGAGAAGAACCATTGTCTTTCTCCAAGTAAAACAATGCACAGAACATACTATATCCTCTCTACTTTTCCCATCCGAAGCCTCTACCTGTTTAAATATATGGGATTTGAGCATTTTAAGAATCTGTGGGGCCAAACCCAGGGCCCTGCTGGTAGCAGGCCACAGGGGTTTGGTCCTGCAGGGCAGGAGGCCTCCTTACCTGGGCGTCTCAGTGTGGGTGGAGCACCTGCCATCCAGAAGCGTGTCAAAGTCGTGCAGACTTGCTGGCAAAGACATGAGACAGAGTCAGACTCACGGCAAGGCGGTGCGGAAGGCTCTCTGTCCCTACAGGGGCTGGGCCAGCATCCCAGGGAGGGGCCCAGGGAGGAAGCTGGGAGGGTTTGCCCAGAGGGTCCGCCTCCTCTCCCAGTAAGCTGAGCACAATGCAGGGACGCAACGTGCGACCCTGATCATAATGGGGCAGCTGGGGCAGGGGTGACAGCGACCTGGGACCAGGGCACTCAGCTGTGTCTCAACAGCTGCTGGCGGGGAGTGCAGGGGCTGCCCTTTGTCACAGTGCCGTGGCAGAGCCTTTAGGCAACTTTGTATTTTTTTAAGAACACACAACATGTGGTTCTTAGTATGTGCCAGGCACTTGTTCTTTGTAATCAACAAATGTTAACTCATTTAATCCCCATACAACTGTATTAGCCCTAGTCATCCTGGCCCAAATCACACAGCTGATAAGCAACAAAGGTTTGCGCCCAGACGGTCTGGGTCCCGAACCCGTGCCCTGAACTAGAATCCTACTCAACTGCTCTGTGACGCCGTGCACTTCGAAAGCTTAAGTTTTGTGTATCTGTGACCTAGCAGTGTCTTTTTGAAGACTTTGTCCTAAGAGGAGAGAATTCCCCCAGCCCCCGGGAGATGTTCACATCCAAGCATGGTCAGGCAGTCGCACCAGTGTAAAGGGAGCCGCCGACCCGGGCGGCCACGGGCAGAGAGCGACTGGGGGGCCGTGGCGTGAAGGCCGAGCAGCATCCGGAGGGCTTCCCGCCACCGCCCTGCCCTCTGAAGTGCCACAGCCACACCGAGACACGCCGAAGAGAAGGAAGCAGCCGATGGAGGCTCCGCTGCGCCCTGGCCCCGGGACCATGCCGGGGTGCCCCAAGCTTCACAGCCGGACAGAGAGAGGGTCTGGAGGCAGATGAGGGGTCCCCAGTCACAGAAAAACCGGAGCTCGTCTGCGGGTGCACAGCCCTGGCCCTTGTGCGTCTCCTAGCTCTCGCCCCACACCTGTGGGGCCACCTGATGGGGCCTCTCCGCTTGACCCGCACCCCCGCCCTGCCGGAGACTTACCACCTGCTGCGCCGGATTCTCCTTCGAAAGTCAGAATATTCTGACCTCTTTAAAACACTTATACCATTACCCTTGCATGAAATTATGCTGCAGCTACCAAAAGTATCAGATACTGAGGGGCCATAATCTTATCAAAATCAGTCTTTACTAATTATCTAGAGAAAATGAATTTATCAAAAGCAATGTGCCATATACTTTTAAACATTTGCATGTGTAATCTCATTTAATTCTCATACTGTTAAGAATTACATTTATCCCCATTTTACTTAAATGGAAGCAGAGGAGATTAGCAAGTTGTCCGTGCAGTAGATGGGCACTGGATGGTGTAGCCGAAAACAGGGGGAAGGAAGGGGTCTCTGCAGCCCGCCCTCACACTGCACAGCCCGGAGGGCACGGCTTGAGGTCTCGTGCAAGCCTTACAGGTTTCAGGGCCCTCCAGCCAGCCCGCCCCTCACAGCACTCGTGCATCGAGCTGCACAGCCCATGCCAATCCGATGAGCACCAGCAGGTCTGCAGTGGGCACCCAGCCCATCGCCAGCCTTGGGGCAAGCCCTGGGGGGGCTGGGAGAAGCTGAGGCTCCCAGCCAGAGGGCAGAGCCTGCAGAGCACACTCTGGGTGTTTGTGCCCGATGGGAGTGTGGACGGAGGTGGGAAGGCAGGGCCCTGAGGTCGCACCCTGGCGTGAATCAGAGCTAAGTTCCTTAGGACCCGGACAGCTCTCCCTGACTGAACAAGCTCCTATGTCCTAGACACGGCCTCTGTGTGATGGTGTGCGCATCAGATCTTGGGTCCTGCCCAGCGAGAGCGCATCAAGGGGGCAGGCAGGTCAACAGCACAGCGGAGGGCATCCTGGGAAGATAGGAGGACGTGGAGAGCTCCAGCCCGTCCTGCCCTTCAATCCTGAACTTGGCAGGGAATGTGAAGGTGCCCCACCTATTATCTGCAAGACCCCACAGGCCTGATTTACAGGCGCCTTGTCTTTAGGAACTGTTTCCGGAGAGCCACACCCTTCCATCGCATGAGCAGGTGGTGGGTGTGCAGAATGATGTTACAGGAGGAGCCCCACCTCGGTCTTATCCTGGGGAAGGTGTCACGGAATGAGTTGTATCCCCCACAATTCTTAGTGGACGCCCTAACCCTCCACACCCTGGAATGTGCCCGTATTTGGTGACAGGGCCTTTAAAGAAGTGATTAGTTAAAAGGAGGCCGTTAGGATGGACCCTAATACAATCTGCTTGGCGTCCTAAGACAATGAGGACAGGCGGGGACTCCAGGACTGGAGCACAGAGAAGAGCCCAAGGAACAGGGCACCAGAAGCAACCCTCACTCAAGAACCCTTGCTCTTGGATTTCCAGCCTCCTGAACTGTGACCAGGCTAATTCCTGTTGTTCAAGCCTCCCAGCCTGTAGCATTTTCCTAGCAAACTAACACAGAGGGTTGCATCTGCTTTGCATTTTAACCACTGCCCACATGACTCAGAATGGCAAGGCAAAGAACCCAAAGACTGTTTGCTGAATACCTTTAATGATGTGATTATAATAACACAATTTCCACTATTTGGTATTTTGTATAAAACCGTTACAATACGTAAGATTTTCAAACATGACAATATGTATCAAACTACATAGATATGCAAAGTTTACAGGCAATTATGAAGCTTTTTCTTAAAAATACCTTCAGGAAAATAAACACTCATTCAACCAGATCTCTCAGCTTTATAAAATATGATTAGAAATATACATTTTAATTAAAAAATCAAGACAATGATTGATCAAATACTGATTAATCAGTTACATTTTAAAACTTTTAATAAATCTGTACATGAGTGCAGGTTAGATAAAAGTCTGCAAATTATTAATATAAAACTGCAGTACAATATCAGATGAATGCATCTGCTGACAGTTAATTGTACTGGGCAAGGAAGGAGTAACTTCTTGCACAGTATAGGTGACCCATCCAGGCTCTCAAACACATCTGTGTATTTCCACTTGGCGACGTGGAGAACACTCAGATTTAGGAGAAATAAGAGCGGTGGCTGGCCTCGCTGGGACAGTTTCAGTGGGAGAGAACTATTAAAGAATTAAAACTTGTTTTTAAAAGTTGCTTTTGATAAGCACTGCTTTCCAAAATGCAATGATTACTTTAAAAAATGTATGAAGAGATGCAGTCAAGCTACTTTCAGAGCAAACATCAAAGGCGTGCACTGCTTGGCCCTGAGTGGGGACTGAAGCACAGGGAAGGCGCAGGGCTCCCGGCCGCAGCGCCCAGGACCCCGGGCAGGCTGCGGCATGCTCCAAGGGCAAACACGTGTGCCTTGAGAACACTTGGGAACTCATGCAAAACTTGTCTGGGCCCAAGAAAAGAGGTAGAAATCACCCCTTTGAGAGGGGGAACAGGGCAGGGAAGGAAGTGGGTGGGTGACAGGCTAAGGGGCCAAGTTTAGAACAGAATTCCTGGAGACTAGAAGCACAGAAGGCCACCTGGACGCAAGTGCTGGCCAAGGAAGGCTGCTTGGAGTGAGGCACTGCCCAGGGCCGCCCCTCTGCATGGACAGCTGGGAGAGAATTCTAGTTTTCTTCAGCGTTACAAAACAGAAGCCTGCCTGCATTTCTAGGTACCCAGTTTGGCAGACACTGGTCCTTTGGACTGTCCCCCACTCGTGATGATTTAAGCCCCCAAAACCGTCAAGGTCACCTAAAAATACTCCTTCTAATTTTAACTCCAGTGGAAACTGTCTTGGGGTAGTTCCAAAGCTATTTAAGGCTCTTAAGTTTAAAGGAACCTCTCCATCCGCCATGCCCTGTTCCTATGCCACAGCAACAAGTCTTCTGAAACAAGGACTCGCAGTTAAGAATCTCAGAAGACTCTGGGTGAGATGAAGTTTCGTTGGAGGGAAAGCAAAAGTCCGCTCTTATGCACAGCAAGAGGAACGTCCCATCCGTCAGGCCCAGGGACCGCCTGGATTTGAGGTTATGTCCTGGGAGAGTTTAACGACCTATGGGATCAACACATTGGAAGCACTATCTTAAGTCCTGTGTGTTTAAGGACTGAACGCTTCTTCACCTAATCACTAGTTTCCTCTGACTTATTTCAGTGAGCCCATTAAATACAAAGATTTTTAGAAAGAGCCACAGTGATAGCAATTCTAGCTGGAAACTTGAGCAGCCAACACAAAAAGGCAATTTGTAAAATAAAAAGTACTGTGGTTAACACTGAAACCCGAATTTCTTCGTCTTGGCCAGGACACCAATGGCTTATTCACTGTGCGGGAGACAGTACACCGACTTGCTCTGACATACGGGAAGGCCAACTGAGGATGGTTCCAACATTATTATTTCAACTACCCGGATTATTTATGCAGAAGATGGCCTTTACAAGCGTCAAGGGAAGAAGAGCTGCCCTGAGAATTCAGTTTTATGCATGGGCACAGTCTGAGTATTTAGTATTGTCTCCCAGGACAAGTCAGAAAATGGAATGCTTCTCCTCCCACCCAGAGCTAAATAAAGGGCAGTCTTCCCATCAGGCAAGTGGGTCTTTGTGTGTGTCCACTTCCAGGGACAGAAAACCACTGTTTCTGAGATCGGTCGGCAGTGTTTAAAAGCTGGTGTGACCCCACCCCCACGGTGCCTGATGAGGGGCACGGCTTGTCCAGCCAAGACAAGGGCATCTTCCACCTTCCGCGCAGAGCCAGCCCGCCTTACAATTCACTCCAGGAGGGTAAACCCCAGAAGGAGCCCTGGCCTTTCAATTACTTTTTGCATTAACAGGCGTTAATCTGTGTATTCTAGCCACTTCTTACTCAGCAGCTTTTAAAATAGAATTTCCAGCTGACCTGATGCACTCACCCTGTAATAGGAAGGCATCTGCTCTCTACTGGCCGTCAGACCGCACAGGGCCCGCCACTGCCCGTGCTCCAGACTAGGAGGACAACACAATCATGAACACCCTCCACTTCTTATGATGGACACAGCCAGGGCGACTGCAAAATATTCTTGTATTTGGGGCCCCATTTTTTTTTAGCATCAGGTAGAGTGTTTTGGCGCTTGGGTCCTGCCCAGCGAGAGCGCATCAAGGGGGCACGCAGGTCAACAGCACAGTGGATGGCGTCCTGGGAAGACATGAGGACGTGGAGAGCTCCAGCCCCGGCCCTGCCCTTCAATCCTGACCTTGGCAGGGAATGTGAAGGTACAGACTCCGCTGTGCTTCCCAGGGCCGAGGGGAGAAGACACTCTCCAGTTACCAGCCACAGCCCCTAACCAAAGACAACGGGAGTCTGCACTGCAGACACCTGGCACCCAGGTGCGAGAGACTCTCAGGACAGCCAAGGGCCTGGGAACAGCTTGGGTCCATTGCATAACAAAACAGTCCACAATGCTGCAGAGAGACTCGAGAAAAAAAGCAGTAACTCAATTTTAAAGTCATTATGTGGGGTCACTGTTTCGAGGGAAAACACCAACAGTGTGGGGTTTTTTATGCATGGAAGAAAATGTGACTAATCTGTATGATTGGGCAACCGAAAGTGGGCGGCCTCGGTGTTCTTCAGTCCCTAGCCAACAGCCTTGCCTCCCATCTGCAACCGGCGTCTGTCTCCCCCCCGAGTCTCCAAAGCTCCCATTCACACTCTTGCAGGTTCTCGGTTGTATCCCAACACGCGGCAATCTGAAAACACGTTTTTCACAGTCTTGTTCATAAAGCACTCTTTGGTGGAAGACAAGCAGCTTGGGTACTTAACAGAGTTACCATTACAACAGTATTACAAATATTACAGTGGAGATGATCACACCAGACAGTTATCAAATTACACAAAGTACCATTCCAGTAATGCCTGTTTTTCCTTTATAAATTTGGACACAGGGTGAACACTAAAATAAATACATTAAAAACCTCCATAAGATCCTCGGTTCTTCTGAAGGCCAGCAGCTAAAATGATTGCCATCACAGGGACACACGTGCACCACGCAGACGAGTCGGCTCTCCTGGGAACAGAGGGCTCTGATATTTACACCTGAGAATAAATTTACAACAGCTTTTCTCGTCATTAGACTGGAGACATTTCAACAAAAGGAGAGCTGGGCCTTCTCCAAGCCATCACTTGTACCCAAGCTCATGCAGTTACTCAAACTCCAGTAGACACTGTCCTCATTGAATAAACTTCTTAGGTGGAAAGCAGCTAAGGCCTTTGCAATTTTGTTTGTTTCCAAATAAATTGTGCAAGTCCAGCTGTAGGTTTCTGTTCCTACAATCTTCCTTCAGTTCTGGTCACAGGTTTCTACTTAACGCAAGACTGTTTTAGTCCTTGAAATGGAGGGACTACAGGGGGAGAAAAAAAAGGATTTTACCAGGAATGTCTTTAGTGGCCTGCATGTAATTATCCAAGACAAGGAAGGCAACATCATAAAAATACTGACATGCTGAAGAGTCTACACTCGGTAAAATTCTTGAACGACAAATACTTTGGAAAAAACAGTACAATGTCAACCATAAAGTATAGACAAGCGGGAGGAAGGCAGAGCAGAAAAAGGTTCCGTTCTGCAAAAAATAAAAATAAGTAACTAAAAGTAACGATGGAAGGGAGGGCAGAGCGGCAGAGCAATGAGGTACCATAACGCCAGCGAGGGCTCTGGCGGCAAAGCCTTCCTTGTCCTTCCTTCCCTCTGAGGAACCAGGCTGCGGGACAAGCGGGAAGAACGAAAAGATAAAGAAATGTCATCGAGGGTCCCCAAAACAGAACTTGGTCACAGGAAGAGCTCTGGCCCCCAAAGCAGTTTGCAGGGGAGCAGCATGCGAGAGGTCCCCTGGTGGGTCTCACCCTCACCTCCCTTCTTCCCTTCTCCAGTTTGTTAGGTCAACGTCCAACTAAGTAGCAACTTCCTGAGAAAAACTAAAGCAGGGGCATGAGAGAAAGCCCTTGCAGTCTGGAGGTGGCCCTCACTCTCTGCCGCCGTGTCCCAGCACAGCTCATCTGTGTGGGTCATTTAGTTTGCAGAGACCCCAACGAAGCCCTGAGTGCAAAGGTCCAGGCCAGCCGGCGAAGCTAAGAAGGAAAATATCTGGAAATTCAGAGGGAATTATTATCCTAAAAGATCAGAAGTATGGATGTGCTCTGGGAATGAGACAGTGACCAAGTATTAAAGCGCATCTCGAGATGGAACAGACACTGAGATCCAAGACTCTGCGGGACAAGAGGCAGTGCCAGGCCTGGCGAGGTGGAAGTCCCCCAGGAGACCTGATAAAGGCCCAGGATGCCCTGGGTGCAGCCACCCCCCGTGAAGGGCTTGTGAGGAGACTCACTTTCAGAAGCCACAGAAAGCCCCTGAGCATGCACCCTCCCCACAGTATGAACGATTATGTACAAACACCCAGAGCAACGACCACAGGTCGGCCTGGCACTTGGAGCAGAAAGTGGTGGTCCCCCATGATACAACATGGAATAAGAGTCACCTGTGTATGACAGCTTTCACAGAAAACGGATGAAGCTGTAATTTTAAAAAAGAAAAGACTGGCCCAAATGAACAGCATAAGCTTACAGGAACGAGCGCGCAGTAGGAGGCAGTGGGAGGGTGTGAGTGGAACGGAATGACACCCATGAAGTGGAGGCAGGTTCCCACCCGGAGGTGATGAAGGAATTTCCAAGGCTCTCCACGAGCTTTCCAGAGCATCAATGCGGCCACACTGAAAACTGGCCAGCCCCTCACTGGGTTTACTCAGTCTTCCAAGGAGAAACGTGAACACAGACTCACAGCATCCCCAGCAGTGGCGGTGCCCATTCATTTACTTCTTCAGACCTGAGAAAGGGGGATGAGGCGGGCCACCCGGGCCCTGGGCGTGGAGGGCTGGCATGTCACCAGGCTTTAGCTCTAGATACGGCTTAAATTAACTTGCTGGACACAAGGGAATAGGAATCATCTCCCAGCAGGAGAAATGGGGCGGCATTTCTTGCCAACAGTAAAGATTTGTGACAGCACTGGTATTTTTTCAGCCTCTAAATAACTGCTTTTTTAATGCGTTTGTGGAGAAGTTCTCCAAAGCGGAGCAGGCCTGCCTCCAAGACCCTGCGGGGCGAGCCCCAGCATCCTGCAGTGAGGCAGCCGTCGCAGTAAAGGCCAAAGGAGGCCATGGTTCCCCAGGGCATATGAAGGTCATGTTTACAGACACTGTAGTCTGTGAAGTGTGCAACAGCATTATCTCTAAAACAAATGCACAGACCTTAATTAAAAAACCCTTTATTGTTGAAAACTGCCAGCCATCACCTGAGCTTTCAGCAGTCACAGTCGCGGGTCGCACACCACTGTAACAAGCAGAGCAGCGAAGAGGTCTGGGATATTGTGAGAATTGCCCAAATGTGACACAGAGACACAAAGGGAGCAAATGATGTTGGAAAAATGGCGCCAAGCAGACGTGAGCAGCCCAGGGTGGCCACCGCCTCCACCATAATGGAGCAGGGTCTGCAGAGAGCGGTATCAGGAGGTCAGCCTGCAGGGCCTCTCTGTGAACTGCCAAAGTCAAAGGAGCCAGACTAGGGGAGAAGAGTTTAGGTGGGGTCCCCATCCTGGACGCCTCTAAGGACAGAAGAGAAGCTGTGAGGGAAAGGCCAAGCCCCACGGCAGGTGGCGATGACGTCTGGCAGCTGGTCCACAACAGTGGCCTCGTGAGCGGGCCACTGCACTGCTGCGTGGCCTCCCATCACCTCCCAGAGGCAGGGGGAGGGGCCTGTCCACAAGGCACCTGCCTTTGGTGAGCTGTGCGGGCTCACAGGCAAGGCGGCATGAGCACAGGGCAGAGCCTGGCGGGAGACGGCGGCTGCCGTGCCCGGGGAGGGTGGGTGAACGCTGTGAAACCCAGCATTTTCACTGCTTCGCCCTCCTGAGCTCTCCAAGGCCCTCCTGGGACTTTACACGAAGTCTCTGTAACTGCCTGGAAACAGCTTTGGGCCATTTCAATACCCAGCCAAACACACGCAGTCTGGACTCTAGACCCCACAAAGCACCCATCCAGGGACCAGGGGTGATGCTTGCTGCCATCAGGAACCTCTGCTGAGGGGCACACGCTTGGGTCGCTGGGTGAGACCCAGAGAGAAGGGTGCACAGGCCCCGCCCCACAGAGCCGCGTGGACGGCCGGCCCTCGAGGGCCGCTCCTGGGCTCTGCCGCCCTGTGACCTGAGGAGCAGGACACAGAAAAGCAGCATTAAACATGCGAGACACACCGGCTGCCTCGAAGCTCAGGCCAACTGCCCCCGAACAGAGTGAGCCCACCACTCAACGGTCCCCCACCAGCGGCTGGCTTGTTCTATGGATTTTAGTGTCCAAGTTAAAATACCCCTATTTCCCCCCATTTACGGTAGAAAAGTCAGGAGGAAAAAAAAGTAAAAGAAAAATCCCCAACTGTCCTAGCAACCCAAAGGACTGTTAATACTATGCCATGGCTTTCCTTTACTGAACTTGTATACATATAGAGCAACTTATAAACATGACATGTTCATACATCTTACATTTCTATATACATAAACTATATCCGTACACTTACAAAATTAAAGTACCACTTTGCTTTTTTTGTGTGTAGCTATTTCACTTACTGCATCATGTGCATTTATTCAGGTCTTAAGATTTTCTTTAAAAATATGATTCTCAATTTTTTTAGCATGATTCCTCTTTCTCACAGTAACATTCTGCTATTATGTTATAATGTACCTAAATCCTTGACTTTTTGTCTGTATTTCTTTTATATTCTTCTCAAGTGGAACCAGACAGTAAAAAGAATAGGAACATCTGATACCTTTCTAACGAAAAACTTAAATTCCTCAGTCTTGGGCTGGCGCCCACTGTCCCATGCTCACGTGTGTAAATGTATGAGGTCACACAGAGGAACAGCGAAGAGAGGAAACTGCCGAACTGAGCAGCTCCTTCAAAGGCGCAGAGCCTCGGGTTTGTGAGCCTGGTGGCTCTGCTGCCAGCTGCACCCACAGGCCAGCCCTGCCCCAAGGCCACGGTGGGCCAGGCGGCGAGGGAAGGGGAGCTGCGAGGACGCATAAAACCTGGCTCGGATTCTCTTCCTTGGGGCCTGTTATGACCGACGCTGGTCCCCGCGCGCCTTGTGCAGACTGCCACATGGGCTGTCCACACCAGGCAAGGATGCACCACCACCCACAGGGGGCCTGCCTTCCCCTCCCAGACCACACTGGCGGGTCACCTGCTCCTCCTTCAACCGGGTCTGTTTCTGGAATATGTTAAAAATGGAAAGTCTGCCTTCAGTTCATGATAAACACCCAAAAACAAGGAGTGATGGGTTTGGTCACAGAGCATGTATGTTTTCTTGCCAATGCCTTTCATAGCGCAGGAATTGAACAGTGAGGGGCTCAGAGTGAAGAATGAGCCCCCTGGATGTGGACTGTGGCCAGGAGGCCAGTCCCCGGGAAAGCAGGATCCCAAACCCCCTCGAGTTCTCACAGTCCCATCACCACACTTGTTTTCTGCTGACTTTGCACAATTATGCTGCATCAGATACACGGACAGACAGACTTCCTCCCAGTCCTGACAGAGAGCTTTGGAAAACCCAAGACCTTCTAAGTACAACATTGTCAACTCTCCCATCTCATGACCCAGACACATTTCCAGTGTTGAGAATCATCTCTGAAAAACAAAACAAACCCTGCATTAACATGGTCCAGATTTTTTGACATGACAGACCATACACATGCAATTAACTTCCCCTCCAAGGGCCTCTGTTTCTCCTATCTCCACGTCCCTCTCCAGAACATTAAACTGAGAAGCCAAAGCTGGGAACTTTCCAGAAGAGCAGGATTCTTTTCTCACCTTTTAAAACTGCTTTTCCTTGAAGCAGACCTGGTGGTCCTTTTAGTAATGCCTGCACTGTCAGAAATTTCAGGTTCAGGTGTTTTACAGCTCTGAACACTGGACTGAAGAATTACTCTGAAAACAGTTGGAAAAAAATAAGATTATATTCACTGAAACCATTTTCAAATACTTGACAGAGGAAGGCATTTTTTGCACTTTGGTGCAAGTTATTTTACTGAGAATTCATAGAATTTTCCACTAACACATCTGCCCAAAAAATCCAAAACACATTTTTTACATCAAAGTCTTTTGAAATGAAGCATGAAGCATCTCATTTCCCTCTGAAGGTTACACCAAGACAACCGGAGTATCCTTTGCTTTTGGAACACAAATAATCTGGTATTTAGAGCAATTCCCACACCCAAAAAAATCAATTAGTAAAACAAATGTTTGTGCCCCTAAAAGTAGTTACTTGGAATTCTAGTCATGAAGACAAGAAATCATTTAAAAACCCCAAATTCTAAAAAATATGAACATAAATATCTATGTAATAATCACTCTTCAGAGCTGAAAGTATGAGCTGACCACAGAGCAATACTAATTTTACATAACATTTCAAATATTAAACGTATGTTCAAGCAAAAGTTGAGCTTTGTCTAGATTACAACTACTTACTAAATCAGTATCATTAATATGAAAGTGACTTTAAATTTTGTGCAACCTGATTTAATTAAACACTAAAAAAACCTCCAAAAACTGATGATGCCTATGGGAGCAGACGGCCCCGCGGGCAAGGCCCAGAGCCAGGAAGGGCGCCCTTAGATGGAGCCCCCCAGGGTGCCTTGTTCACAATAGAAGGTATGTTTTAATTCCTCATCAAATTACCAGAGAGGGAAACATCACAAGATTTTATATGCAATTCTTTCCTTCAAGACATAATGAGTGAAACCCTGAATTACATAAACACACATTTCAATCCACTCAACTTTTACTAAGAGACACTGACTTAAAAAAGCCTTTCTCCTGTCATATCCCAACAGAAAGGTGGGTCAGCCATAACCAGTCATGGGAACCCAGCTCACAAGAGTAAAAAGAAACCATTGCAACTAACAGGCGTCCTACATCCCACGGCTGCATCGCCACCATGTTATTAGCGAGTAAACAAATCCAGGTCCTTAAAATGTAGTAAAGATTGGTGATCTCCCAGCATCTCGGTCATGACCCAAACCAGCACATCTGACACTTATGGACATGCCGGCTTGTCAGCACTGAGAAAACCAAGGGCGTTATCATCAGGCTGGTGTCGGAGGCTGGGCTGCCCACCCCGCGCCCCAGCCCACAGCTGTTCCGCCTCACCCATGTGGTAGCTCTGAACGCCGCAGGAGTCAGGCCTTCAACCTCAGAGGGAAACTGATCCTGTGAATCGGCCAAGGCAGGATTTCTCACTATGGTTCATCATCCTAAATATTTGGTGTTCTAGCAAAACAGAGAGCGTGCAGAGCCTGTGTGCAGAGTAGAGGTGGTACCGACCGCCCGACAAACTCCAGCCCCGAAAATGGGGACTTACTTTTCAATTCTTTCTGATTCTATAGTGTGAGGGAGAAATATTAAAGTAAGTCTCCTTAAGGATGGGAATCTATAATCTCTCTCAAAGAGAAATAAAACGGAAAAAAAACTACTGTAGATGCGTCCCCTGATGCTCTGTTCGTTACATGGCACAGTCTTTATCTCCACTTTTACAAATGGAAGGAGTGAGACTCTGGTTGGCTTTTTCTGAAATACCACACCTACTCTTCTAGTAATTTAGGTCCATTTATGGCCAAGAATATACACAGTTATCACATTGCAAGATCATTAATATGACCGAACCTGCAAGCCCATGTACTGCCAGCTTAGGGAATGTTAAGTCCTCATTTCTTAAATTTACTAACATCGATATGTTTGCACACTGACCCCAAGAAGACAGCACTTCCACACCAGATTCGAAGTAGAGGGGAAGCATCTTTTAAAATGCACTTCTCTATAAAATTAGTGTAAATCATTCGTATGAAGTAATACAACATTAATAGATAATAATTTATGTGGAATTTTGAAAAAAGAATATAAAAAAATGTGGAAAGCATTCATCAAAGCAGTTGAGATGCAGGTCGTCAGCTATTTATTTGTATTAAAAACAGGGCAGTTAGGGAGGATTAAAGAAGGCGGCAGGAGAGGTGAGACAGAGGCTTCCTCCTAAACCGCATATAATACGAAAATATAATTAATACACCTACTCCTGAAAGAACAATAGGAAAGAGGACTGCGCCAGACTGCATACACCTGGAGAAAAGAGCAGACCTCACAGAACAGGGTAATGTACCAAAGCTGTGGCCTGGCGGGACCCAAGCCTTTCCCCCACCCAGCTCGCTGGGAGGAAGAGAAACTGAGCAGGGAGGGAGTGGAGGCCTGGGACTGCTGAATACCTAACTCTGGAGATCTGCTCTGGGAGCACAGACCGACATTTCATGGTGCTTGCATGATACTCTCATGAGTAGGGGGTTGGAAAGCTAAGACAGGCAGAATTCCTGGAGAGACTGAGAATCCAGCTACTTGTGGAAAGCAGGGATCCATATCTGGCTGCTCTGGGACAAAAGAAAGGCGGGCAGTATGAGAGACTTCCTAACAAGGAAGCCCTTAGCAAGAGGGCTGCTAAGGAGGCAAGGATTGCACACAGGTTACTGCTCATGAGAGAGGACAGGTAGACAAAATTGTCTGGGTGGACTCTGCTTGCAGGTTGGGAGTTTTGCCATACAGACTCTCATATTTAAGGAGGAAAAAGAAATCTTCCACCTTAGATGATCTTCAGCTGCTCCAGCTCACTGGCTGGCTACACAGCTCCAAGGACCCCCTCCGTGATATGCAGCCTACTGCACCTTTCTCCCAGCCAGCCCCACCTGGATCACAAACCAGCAAACCCTACCCTGGCGTTACGCCAGCCAGAGGGAAGATCTGTCTACAGCAACTACAAACCCAAAGCAGAGGCTTGTACCTGTGTGCTCAGCCCACTGGTTCAGGCAGTGGAGACAGGCATAGGGGCCCGGAAGCAGGAAACAGCTCTTTCCTCCCCCCAGGCACCAATACCACTCCCCTGCGACCCCCGACATTGCTTCAGGGGCTGAGCAGCTCCAGACAGTAGAGCTTCCGGGCACTAGAGGGCGCCATACACAAATATGAAACGCCAAAGGAACCTGGTCCAGAGTAAAATTATTAATACAACTCAGGAGAAAGATTTAAATGACATTAACCTCATGACTCTTCCTGAAAGGGAGTTCAAAATAAAAATCATTAACATGCTCATGGAGGTATGGAAAGATATTCAAGAATTCAGGAATGAATTCCAGTCAGAGATCCAATCACTGAAGAGCACAATGGACGGTATTAAAAGCAGACTGGATACGGTGGAGGAGACGATAAATGAAATAGAAACTAGAGAAGAGGAATACAAAAAAGCTGAGGCACAGGGAGAAAAAGGATCTCTAAGAATAAAAGAATATTGAGAGAACTGTGTGACCAATCCAAACGGAACAATATTTGCACTATACGGGTACCAGAAGAAGAGAGAAAAAGGGATTCAAAGTGTCATCAAGGAGGTAACTGCTCAAAACTTCCCCGATCTGGGGGAGGGGATAGTCTCTCAGGCCATGGAGATGCACAGATCTCCCAACACAAGGGAACCAAGGAAGACAACACCAAGACATATAGTAATTAAAATGGCAAAGATCAAGGATAAGGACAGACTATTAAAAGCAGCAAGAGAGAGAAATAAGATCACATACAAAGGAAAGCCCATCAGGCTATCATCAGACTTCTCAGCAGAAACCTTACAGGCCAGAAGGGAGTGGCATGATGTATTTAATGCAATGAAGCAGAAGGGCCTTGAACCAAGAGTACTTTATCCGGCAAGATTACCATTTAAATTTGAAGGAGGGATTAAACAATTTCCAGATAAACAAAAGCTGAGAGAATTTACCTCCCACAAACCATCTCTACAGTGTATTTGGAGGGACTGCTATAGATGGAAGTGCTCCTAAGGTTTAATAGCTGTCACCAGAGGTAATAAAACCACAGTAAAGTAGAACAGCTAATTACTAAGCAAATGCAAAATTAAATTAACTATCCCCAAAGTCAATCAAGGGATAGATAAACAGTACAGAATATGATACCTAATATATAAAGATTGGAGGAGGAAGAAAAAGGAGGAAGAAAAAAAAAGAGGCTTTAGACTGTTTGTAATAGCATATTAAGTGAGTTAAGTTAGACCCTTAGATAGTAATGAAGTTAACCTCAAACCTTTGGTAACCACAAATCTAAAGCCTGCAATGCCAGTAAGTACATGCGTATCGATAATCACCCTAAATGTAAATGGACTGAATGCACCAATCAAAAGACACAGAGTCACTGAATGGATAAAAAAACAAGACCCATCTATATGCTGCCTACAAGGGACTCACTTTAAACCCAAAGACATACACAGACTAAAAGTGAAGGGATGGAAAAAGATATTTCATGCAACTAATAGGGAGAGAAAAGCAGGAGTTGCAATACTTGTATAACACAAAATAGACTTCAAAACAAAGAAAGTCACAAGAGACCAAGAAGGACATTACATAATGATAAAGGGGTCAATCCAACAAGAAGATATAATCATTATAAATATCTATGCACCAAACACAGGAGCTCCTACATATGTGAAACAAATACTAACAGAATTAAAGGGGGAAATAGAATACAATGCATTCATTTTAGGAGACTTCAACACTGCACTCACTCTGAAGGACAGATCAACCAGACAGAAAATAAGTAAAGAGACAGAGACACTGAACAACACATTAGAACAGATGGACTTAACAGACATCTACAGAACTCTACACCCAAAAGCAGCAGAATACACATTCTTCTCAAGTGCACATGGAACATTTTCAAGAACAGATCATATGCTAGGCTACAAAAAGAGCCTCGGTAAATTCAAAAAGATTGAAATTGTACCAACCAGTTTCTCAGATCACAAAGGTATGAAACTAAAAATAAACTACACAAAGAAAATGAAAAATCCACAAACACATGGAGGTTTCACAACATGCTCCTAAATAACCAATGATCAATGACCAAATAAAAACAGATATCAAGCAATATATGGAGATAAATGACAACAATAATTCAACACTGCAAAATCTGTGGGACGCAGTGAAGGCCGTGCTAAGAGGAAAGTATATTGCAATAAAGGCCTCCCTCAGGAAAGAAGAACAATCTCATATGAGCAGTCTAAACTCAAAATTAACGAAACTAGAAAAAGAAGAACAAATAAGGCCCAAAGTCAGTAGAAGGAGGGACATAATAAAGATTAAAGCATAAATAAATAAAATCGAGAATAAAACCATTAAAGAATCAATGAAAGCAAGAGCTGGTTCTTTGAGAAAATAAACAAAATAGATAAACCCCTAGCCAGACTTATCAAGAAAAAAAGAGAGTCTACTCACATAAATAGAATAAGAAATGAGAAAGGAAAAATCACTACGGATATGACAGAAATACAAAGAATTATTAGAGAATACTATGAAAAATTATATGCTAACAAACTGGATAACCTAGAAGAAATAGACAACTCTCTAGAAAAATACAACCTTCCAAACCTGACCCAGAAAGAAGCAAAAATCTGAACAGACCAATTACCAGCAATGAAATTGAACTGGTAATCAAAAACCTACCTAAAAACAAAATGCCTGGTCCAGATGGCTTCACCACTGAATTTTATCAAACATTTAGTGAAGATCTAATACCCATCCTCCTTAAAGTTTTCCAAAGAGTAGAAGAAGAGGGAATACTTCCAAACTCATTCTATGAGGCCAGCATCACTCTAATATGAAAACCAGGCAAAGACACCACAAAAAAATAAAATTACAGAGCAATATCCCTGATGAACATAGATGCAGAAATACTCAATAAAATATTAGCAAACCAAATTCAAAAATACATCAAAAAGATCATCCATCATGATCAATTGGGATTAATTCCAGGGATGCAAGGATGGTACAACATTCGAAAATCCACCAACATCATCTACCACATCAACAAAAAGAAGAACAAAAACCACACATGATCATCTCCATAGAGGCTGAAAAAGCATTCGACAAAATTCAACATTCATTCATGATAAAAGCTCCCAACAAAATGGGTATAGAGGACAAATACTTCAACATAATAAAGGCCATATATGACAAACCCACAGCCAACATTATACTTAACAGTGAGAAGTTGAAAGCTTTTTCTTTAAGATCGGGAACAAGACAAGGATGCCCACTCTCCCCACTTTTATTCAACATAGTACTGGTGGTCCTAGCCATGGCAATCAGACAACACAAAGAAATAAAAGACATCAGATTGGCAAGGAAGAAGTTAAACTGTCCCTGTTTGCGGATGACATGATATTGTACATAAAAAACCCTAAAGAATCCACTCCAAAACTACTAGATCTAATATCTGAATTGAGCAAAGTTGTGGGATACAAAATTAATACACAGAAATCTGTTGCATTCCTATACGCTAACAATGAACTAGCAGAGAGAGAAATCAGGAAAACAGTTCCATTCACAGTTGCATCAAAAAGAATAAAATACCTAGGAATAAACCTAACCAAGGAAGTGAAAGACCTATACTCTGAAAACTACAAGACACTCATGAGAGAAATTAAAGATACAATAAATGGAAACACATCCCATGCTCATGGATAGGAAGAATTAATATTGTCAAAATGGCCATCCTGCCTAAAGCAATCTACAGATTCAATGCAATCCCTATCAAAATACCAACAGCATTCTTCAATGAACTAGAGCAAATAGTTCTAAAATTCATATGGAACCACAAAAGACCCCGAATAGCCAAAGCAATCCTGAGAAGGAAGAATAAAGCAGGGGGAATTACGCACTCTGACTTCGAGTTCTACTACAAAGCCACAGTAATCAAGACAATTTGGTACTGGCACAAGAACATACCCATAGACCAGTGGAACAGACTAGAGAGCCCAGATATGAACC